>CM050176.1:3537125-3752125 GCA_027410445.1 Discoglossus pictus | reverse complement strand
TCCATGCCAGCACCTGAGGACCTCGCAAAGCGAGGGCCGCAGTTGCTGGCATGGAGCGCCGAAGGCGCTCCTTGCCAGCAACTGCGACCCTCGCAAACTTCACGTCGCAACCCAAACAGTACGACACACACATTACGACACTCGCAAACAACATACGACACACGTTCACACACATTACGGACTCGCAACACTCGGACATTACAAAATGTAAAACACAATACATACACACACCACATACATAAAAAACTTACCTACACCAAGAGGGAGCACCCAGCACCTCAAAAATACAACTTACACCTCGATTTTACTTCAAATAAAACAGTTTAGAGACTAAAAAAAAAACGAAGCGAGAGAAAAAATGGCCGCCGAACAAAACGAAAACGAGGCTACAGCACTCTAAACTCGCAAAACACCACAAGAAACTCGCAAAACACCACAAAACACCTACGGATATTCCGATACAAACGTATAACACACATTACTCGCCATTTGACGCCAATGCGGAAGTACACGACAACGGTTTGGGCTCGCGCACGCACAGTGTTACACTGCACACATTCAGCACGCTTACACAGCAGATCCACACCACTAATGCTGCAGCAACATCAAAACACATTCACAGCTCTTCCACACAATGCTTTAAAATAGGTAAAGTATATTCATTTATTAATGTATTATATATTTCATTATTACACACTAAACAGCATTAGCTACCTTACAATTTCATTGCCGTCATTTTTTGACGGGCAATTCGCTAGTATATTATAATGGGTTGCATTGCATGGCCACTGCAGGCCCCAGCATCTCTTCCATGGTCCACATTAATTCCTTCCCTCCTCCTGAGCAATGTCCTCCTCCTGAGCAATGTCCTCCTCCTCAGCAATGTCCTCCTCCTATATGAACGGTGGCTGCTCCTGCGGTGGTGCCATAGAAGAACAATTCCAAATATTTAGTTTCCATTTCTCATAAGAAGAACTTCATTCAGTGTTTCTATGTAAAGATTCAATATGGTTTGTATAGGCCATAATTAAGAGACATCCTAATATCATGATCAGTGAATTACGTTGCCAATGGTCTGGGTAATGGTAATCATAATCTAGGTTGTAATCTTGCTGATCTATCATAGTTTGGCAAGAGATTTGTTAAATCATGGATCTTTATAAAGATATATCTTCTTTATTCTATATTATTTGTATCAATATCACATAATGCGTGTTTCAGGGAAACATAATTGGTCATTAATGGACATCAGCTACATTGTATTTCTGATATGTATATTAAAACTGTTACAGAACTATGGCTATGTGGCCATATCAGTGAGTATGTTTTTGGTGAACATTTATTTTGTGTATGATTTTGTGCATGTTCTCACCTTTCAGGCTCTCAAGGCTGATCTGTGCCCACTAAATAAGAAATACCAGCGATAGTGGTTGTGGACATTCTGCCTTCAGGGGTTCCTTCCTTATATTATTCTCACCCGCTCCTCCCCTCCCCCTCTCTCGGGCTCACTACATCCCCCTCCTCACCTCCATCCACCTCTAACCTAAAAATGTAAAAATAAAACATTCTCACAACTTACTCAAAGATACTTGTGCAAGAAGTCAAAAACATAGACTAAAATATAATAGACTAGCGACTTGCCTGTCAAAAAATTATGGCAATAAAATTGTAAGGCAGGTAATGCTGTTTGCCACCCAAAGTAAGGCTTTTAGTCCTCTGAGTACCTTCGGCGCTCATTGCGAGCCTTTCCCCTCGTACTTTTGGTCGTCTGAGCACCTTTGGCACTCTTTGCAAGCCCTGCTCTGAGCGCCATCGGCGCTGATCACGAGGCTTGCAATGAGTGCCTCATTGCGAGCCGCTCCCCTCATGCACTTTTGCTTTTCTGAGCACCCTCGGTGCTCATTGCGAGCCTCTCCTGGTCGTTTTTTTTTTTTTTATATCAATATTTTTTTATAATAATTAAATAATAAATTAATATACTTTGCCTATTTGTAACATATTTAGCAATCAATAAGCTGAAGAGCTATCAATGTCTTTTGTTTTTTCTGCACCATGCAATGTACATTTGGACTGTTGGTGATGTGAGGAGAAAGTGTCAGCAATGTGGCAAGTATGCAGTGTAAATAGGCTGCAAACCGTTTGTTTTAGTTGTGTTATTTTAGAATGGTAATGTTATTCGTTTTAAGTTAGTGTTGTAAAATGGTGGCGATTGTGTATGATTTATGAGGGTGTCGAGCATTTTGCATCCTTCCTAATAGTGTATTTTGTAGCTTGTACGTTCCTGGGTAAAAGTCGTAAGTGCCTGGCGGTGTTTTGCGTGTTTAGGCGTCATGTAGCCTCGTTTTCATTTTTTGGCGGCCATTATTTTTCTTGTATAGACTACTTTCGCGTAGCGAAACTCTTGAAATTCGACTTAAATGAGCGTGCAACCTCACTCTCAGATGTCCTGGCTGTCCCCCCGTGCCGTGCCTGATGTTTTTTGTATTTTTTGTTTTGTATTTTTTGTGTGTTTTGTGTTTTTCAATGTGCGCGGTAAGTTCCTATTTTTTGCGTATTTTGTTTTCTCTGTAAGTGGCGGGTCTTGCACTGTGAATTGTGTATTTGAGTTTTCTGTTGATCTGTAGTTCCGCGGGTCGTAGGTATGATGGTTAAGTCGTGCGGGGTCATAGGTGTGAGCGCCTATGGCACTCATCTCCACCAGCGCAGTACAGGGTTGTCAGGGTCGTAAGGATGAGCTCATCTGCTTTTGTGCTCCTTGCCTGGCCGTAACCACGGCCCTCGCTTTGCAAGCCCGCAGTTTTAACGTTGCGTTAACGGATTTTGGCAAGCCTGTGCATGCTGAGAACTATATATGTGATCAGTAAATCTTTCTTAAAAACCTCCTGTAGGGCTGAGGCAGTCTCAGGGATGTTTTCTATGGGAGACATGTAAACACGGCCTTAGTTAAGTTTAAACTTCATTATTGTTGAACTACAGTGGGTCTTCAACTTTCAGCTGTTATCTTCAATTTTACTTTAAGTATTTTCTTTTGTTCCTAACAGTACTAGACACCTGACTGGAACGTTGGATTAAGATAATATCTCTACTCAACTGTATTGGAAGACTGCTGCTGTGAATACCCCTTTTACAGTAGGATTTAAGAGGCGCAAAACCCTTTAGGATATCCCTTCAACTCCGGTTTAAATCTGATAACCCATCCAGGGGGGAAGCTTCTGTAATAGTTGGCTAATTTTTCCCAAACTTCTACGGTCCTTTAAATTCTAAAGCCAACAGAATACACGTAAACCATTATATTTTATCAAGTTTTAGTGGCTTCAAATGTAGGTTGTGCAAGTGATCATATTGTTTAAGCAATGTATGACCCATACCTGAAATAAACATTAAGTCTCTGGACTGGTTCTTAAGATTCCTGCACATCTAACCTTAAAGCAGCGAGTAGCTACAGTATGTGTGAATATGTTGACAGCTCATGAATATTTTATATTTAGACATTACAGCATCTATAGACACACGAAATAGTTGTTGTTTAGTCTCATAAAAACCTCCACGCAATGTCAAAGATCATATGCACAGGCAGAATGTACCAACCTTAATTTAAGGTGCAAATGTTCTGATCTTGACACAGCTGTGACTGTCCTCAAGATGTTATTCTCTGCTACTGACTATAAAAGGTTTATTTGATTTCTCCAACAAAGGTTATGTTGTGAAGTATTCAAATATAAAAAAATGGAATACAAGTAGACTTATCTCTAAGTTTACTGCCTTAAGGGTTTTTGAGGGTCAAAGGAGCCATGTACAATAAACATATATTTATATGTTTTTGAAAAACTTTGAGTCTTATTTGTTAATTAGGAAACATAAAACCTGTTGATACATCTGTTTGATACTGGAGCCTGATTTTGATGGAAATTAATGAAGATATGTATACTTCTCAAATTGCCAATGTTCGCTGGATAATAGAGAAAGCAAGAGAGTTCCAAAAAACATTTACTTCTGCTTCATAGACTATTCTAAAGCCTTTGACTATGTGGATCACAATAAAATGTGGCATGTCCTTAAAGAGATGGGAGTACCAGATCATCTCATCCTTCTCCTAAAGAATCTGTAGGTCTACCAAGAAGCCACGGTAAGAACCGAACATGGGACAACAGAATGTTTCAAGATCGGAAAAGGAGTGCAACAAGGTTGTATATTGTCACCTTATTTATTCAACTTATATGCAGAATACATCATGCGAAAGACTGGACTGCATGAATCCAAAGCCGGAATCAATATTGCTGGAAGAAATATCAACAACCTCAGATATGCCGATGATACTACTTTGATGGCTGAAAGTGAGGAGAAACGAAATGATTTATTGATGAGGGTAAAAGAAGAGATTGCAAAAGTTGGCCTGCTGCTCAACGTTAAAAAGACGAAGATCATGGCAAATGGCAATCTAACGTCCTGGCAAATAGACGGGGAAGAAGTAGAGGCAGTGACAGATTTAATTTTCCTTGGATCCAAGATCTCTGCCGATGGTGACTGTAGTCATGAAATTAAAAGATGTTTGCTTCTGGGGAGGAAAGCTATGGCAAGCTTGGACAAGCTATTATAAAGTAAAGAAATTAAACTATCAACAAATGTCCGCATAGTTAGATTTATGGTAGTACATACGGATGTGAAAGCTGGCTCATAAAGAAGGCTGAGCGCTGTAGAATTGACGCCTTTGTATTGCGGTGTTGGAGAAGACTGCTTAGAGTCCCTTGGACTGCAAGAAGATCCAATAAATCTCTACTTCAGGAAATCAAGACAAACTGTTCGCTAGAAGGTATGAACATGAGGCTGAAGCTCAAATATTTTGGACATATCATGAGACGGCAGGACTTTCCTAGAAAAGACTCTGATGCTGGGAAAGATTGAAGGCACAAGAAGGGGATGAAATAGGCGGAGATAGGTAGATGAGGTCACTGAAGCAATGAATATGAACTCGAGCTCAGAGGGACAGTGGCTGAGAGATGCACCTGGAGTGCGGTGGTCCATAGTCACGGAGAGTTGGACACAACTGAACGACTAAACAACGAAAAATACTTCTCAGGAGGAGGGCTTGCATCAGTTGATGCATATTGCCTGGGTCTGTGGTGATATGGGGTAGTGTCAGTTCTGATTAGCTGCTTTTCTCCACTTCTTATGAGGTCATCAAGAAATGGGAGTAACTTTGACTGGGAGGTCAGATACAAGTTTATTTCCTTGTAAAGTACTTTTTTCTTTTTTTAAACAAAAACAATAACATACAATAAAAATTGTGCAGCATATCAATCACAAACAATACAAAACAAGTCATCATTCGAATGGGTATTGAAAGCCAGAGGGGGGGGGGGGGGGAAGGGGATGGTTTGGTATTTCAACTGTTTTTTATTAATGGTATTTATCCATTAATGACCAATTATTTACATCTGACATTTTTATGCCCAACTTATTCACATTTTTTTCCAACTCTCTATTTTTACTTAGCACTGCCAAAACTTCATTAAATGAGGGGAGCTGTATTTGTTTCCATTTTTTTTTTTTTTTACTATTAACCACTTTACTACTGTGGTTTTTTAAATAATAAAGGTTTTATCTGCATTCTCTAGAAACAAATGGAATAAAGCAATCTCAGGAGATAGATTAATAGTTTTTGTTTCAGGGTCTTCAAAATATAATCAAAAGTTGATAGCCAAATTCTTCTCTTTAAAAAAACGATCCCAACAGATATGTTTATACAATCCTTTTTGGTCACAAAGCCTTCAACATCAAATTTAGAATCTTTCATTATTAATGCTACTTTTGGAGGGAACCATGTACCATCTCTGAGTGGTTTTAAAATAAACCTCTCTAAATGCCTGCTACCTGGTTACCTTTTGAGTAAGCGCAAAAGCTTTAAACCATTTCTCAGGCAGGAAGTTTAAATTAAACTAATTTTTCCATTGCCCGTGTTTTTCTCAAAACATTTTCTCTTTTTAAAACCTTATTGCATTTTGATATTGGATAATTACCATCATTTAATAAAGCTAATAATTCAAATTGGGAAAGTTTTCTATTTGCACGTATTCTATATTTAGTTTTATAAATCGTTATCTTTA
Organism: Discoglossus pictus; assembly: GCA_027410445.1. Taxonomy (NCBI): domain Eukaryota; kingdom Metazoa; phylum Chordata; class Amphibia; order Anura; family Alytidae; genus Discoglossus; species Discoglossus pictus. The sequence goes on along the minus strand of CM050176.1, from coordinate 3,746,021 downwards.
GAGTTTCGTATTCCTTCCAATTACCACTGGGTAGACCAAATTCTAAGCCCAGATCGGCCAAAGTTTTAAACTGTTTTATCGTACAGGTCTCCTGACGTGGAAATATTCCATCTCGTCCACTCACACAAATAAGTTCAACCAAGCTTCTTACTCGACCATTTTAACGGTATACCAGGAGAAGGAAATATAGCCAAGGTCCAATTTCGACTTCAACCAAACCTTAAATCCTGTTTCTACTACATATAATGGATTTTTAACACTGCACATAGTACTTTTATCTTGCCATAACCAATATTTAATATTATCATTAGGTGTTAATGCTTTTTCCATTTGTAACCAACTTGCCTTATTGGTTTGTGAGGACCAATTAATAAAGTGGGATAACATCACTGCTATGTAATAATCCTTACTACAAGGCGATCCAACTCCACTTCTAGAAAAGCAGTGTTTTACTGTTGCTATTTTAAGTCTTGGTTTCTTACCTATGTAAATATACCTATCTATTAATGATTTACATTTCTTTATAATGGAATTAGGAACTTCCAATGGTAAGCATCTAAATAGGTAGTTTATCTTTGGCAGGATGGACATCTTTATGGCCGCTACTCTTTTCCAGCTTGCCAATAATATTTCCAATTTATCATATAATTTAGGGAAATTTAACCTCGTTAGATCACCCAAGTCAGGTGTAAAAAATATTCCGAAATAAGTAATATGTTTAGAGTTCCAACTAACATAGACACAAAAAAGTTTTTGGGACAATTTAGAATTTCTAAGGTTGTTTATGAGCAGAAGAATCCATTTTGTGTGTGTTGCATCACTTGAATTTTAAACTACTTGAATCTGAATCACTAGAATTTTTGTGGCTATTAATCCTTATAGATAAAAATAGCATATAATAATATCAGACTTAAAAATCCACGACAGACAAGTAAGTTGAATCAAGATTCATGTCCATTGGTTGGCAAATATATCCAATGTTTAATGGCCACTATGAGCCTTACATCACTGAAATCTTAAAGACATTTGTAATTTCCTTATTACTTTAGCTGCTCTCTTTATTTTTAAATGATTTTGCCGATTTCCGTGTTGGGAAACCAATAAAAACTAATTTAAATATTCCTTTAAAATAAATGAAAATCCTATGATTTTTTTTTTTACATTGACTTAATGCAGGTCATGCATAGAATTTATTTTTTGATTATTATTATTATTATTATCGTTTATTTGTAACGCGCCAACATATTCCGTAGCGCTATACATAAGTTAAGTTACAGGCAATGACAAGTTAAAGATACATACATTGCAAAGAGTGGGTGGCCCTGTCTTTGAGCTTGGAATCCGGTGTCCATAGCGCTTTCCCTAAAGCACTGCGCAGGATTGAAACTCGCAGATTTACAATCTAAAGGTTAAAGTTTTATGTGGTACAGTAGGGAGAGAATAGTGCTGAGCATGTTAGGGAGGAAGGTTTATATTCAGTTTTGCAATAAATTGGGTATATATATATTTTTCTAATAATATTTTTCACCTGAGGGATTTTGTATGCAGATGAGGACTTCCTTTCAGCTTTGCTTAAAGGTCTGTTAGGAACATGTGTACGCGTTTGTGTCGCTCAATCGTGTCAGACTCGCCGTGCTGATCCACTTGGAATACTGGAGTGGGTTGCCAGTTCTTTCACCAGTGGGTCACAGCATACAGCTCCTGGTATTCTGTGCTTGTCGGCCATCCTAGTACTGACCAAGCCCAGGGTGGTGTGATCTCTTGGTTCCTTGGCTTGAAATCAAACCCAGGTCAACGCATTGAAAGCACCAAATCCTAACCACTGGACCACCAGGGAACCCTGCCAGTAGCATAGAATGGTTAAAATAGAGGTTTAACTCACGATAAAATCATCCCTCCTTCAAAAATTAAGATTTTCTCTAAAATGCTTTATATTCCTGAAGTGAGTCACCAAAAGCCTTAGCAACATTGTAGGAGTCCTCATGGAGGAAAGCTTGGGAACTACTTCATTAGTGTAGTCTAACAAAGCGTTGCAGTTTCATTTGTGAGGCAAGATAATGCCGATAGGCAACCTTTCATAAGTGGTGTGCATTGTCTCCATTTATTCACTTACATGCTTAGACTATAGTTGAATATAAAGAAAATAAAGGATTAAAATGCTTAAAGAAAGTTAAAATAAGAGCTTACAATTTTGGTTGACCTTTGCCTCTAAATTAACTATATTATTTTTACTTAGTGCACTTTTTAATAAAAAAAAATAGTTATTTAGGACTTAACCCACCATCACAGTTGATCACTCCTCACCATTTTTTTTGTAGAATAATTTTTGTGAAAACTGGAGACGCCAAAGAGGAAGAATATGTAGTTACAAGATCCATACAGATTCAACCTCTAATTAAATTATGGTGTTATGTTGCCTTCAAAAGAAAACACCGCTCACAGGTTGATAAAACAAACCTGTATCATTTTCTTTTTATATATATATATATATTTTTTTTTTCTAACAATGTTATGAAAGAAAAAAAAAAAATCGTATTGTTAAAATGTTAATAATGTAAACCATAAGAAAATGCCGTTGGCATTCTAATCGGCATGGACTGTGCCCTCTAATAACACAATTGCTAGATATGTCCAATTAACATTGAAATTAATATATTTCATTTCATATCTAGACAGCTTCTGCAAATGAGCGACACAAATTAAGAAATAATCACACATAATTATACGAAAGACTCACAATTACAATGACTTCTATACTGTAAAAGTAAAAATAGCTATTAAATTATGAATTACATTAAATTACTTACAATAGCATTTTTAACTCTCCACGTTGCATTAAGAAGAAGAATGGGGGAAATTACAGCTTTGTGTGCTGTTAAATCGGCAATATAGGGCATTGTTGTAAGAGAATTGAAAGATTTTGTTGAAATTGGGCAAGGGCAAAGAAGTTATTTTTTGAAAATTTATCCTGGCGGCTCTTAATTAAATATAAAGTTGGGTGCTGCTTCTGCTCATGGTATAGTGTCGATAAAGACCACAAAAGACAGAGGTTGCCGGTCGGCAATAAAACTTTAATATGTGATTTAATTGATATTGTTGATCATAGATGGTACTTCTTAAGTACAGTGTGACTGAGTTGCATGGGCTCACACAAACATTACATTTCATATTTTGATATCTTAAACTGGAGGGTTTGGGGTATTTCAATTGATAAAGTGCTTTGTGCAACATTTCTGATTTCTACTTAAAATTATATATATGTTATAGAGCTACATCAAAGCTGGCACGTTACAATTAAATAACTGTCCGGTTGATATTTGATAAATATTGCTATATTTGCATATTTTGATTTGACTGTATGTTTACATTTGTATCAAGAGATTAATGTGGACTAATAATCAGTCAATAGGATTAGCGGTGAGGTTGAGAAGAGCTTTTGTACGTGTATATTGATCAGTTATGTCCGACTCTGCGTGACCTCATGGACCGAACACACCATGCTGATCCATTTGGTATTCATGGCTGATATACTTGAGTGGGTTGCAAGTTCCTTCTCCAGTGGGCCACAGCATACAGTTCCTGGTATTCCTAGGTGGTCTACCATCCAAGTACTGACCAGGCCCAAATATGCTTGGCTTCACAGTGGTGTGACCTCTGGGTTCCATGGCTGGGAACAAACGTGAATTGCAGTGGTTAAATCCTAACCACTGGGCCACCAGGGGACCCTTGAGAAGAGCTTATGGCTTTGCTATTCACATATTGTACAACTAGTAATTTGCCTGTCAAAATTGACGGGATATTATTCAGTGTGTCTCCCCCCTGTCTCCCCTGTGTCTTTTACCTCCCTCCCCTGTGTCTTTTACCTCCCTCTCCTGTGTCTTTTACCTCCCTCCCCTGTGTCTTTTACCTCCCTCCCCTGTGTCTCTTCCCTCGCTCCCCTGTGTCTCTTCCCTCCCTCCCCTGTGTCTCTTCCCTCAGTCCCCTGAGTCTCTTCCCTCCCTCCCCCGAGTCTCTTCCCTCCTTCCCCTGTGTCACCCTCTCCTTCCCCTGTGTCACCCCCCTCCTTCCCCTGTGTCACCCCCTCCTTCCCCTGTGTCACCCCCTCCTTCCCCTGTGTCACCCCCCTCCTTCCCCTGTGTTACCCCCCTCCTTCCCCTGTGTCACCCCCCCTCCTTCCCCTGTGTCACCCCCCCTCCTTCCCCTGTGTCACCCCCCTCTCCCTCCCCTGTGTCACATCCCCCTCTCCCTCCCCTGTGTCCCCCCCTCTCCCTCCCCTGTGTCTCCCCCACTCCTTCCCCTGTGTCACCCCCACTCCTTCCCCTGTCTCACCTCCTCTCTCTCCCCCATGTCTCTTCCCCCCTCTCCCTCCCCTGTGTCACCCCCACTCCTTCCCCTGTGTCACCCCCTCTCTCTCCCCCATGTCTCTTCCCCCCTCTCCCTCCCCTGTGTCACCCCCACTCCTTTCCCTGTGTCATCCCCTGTGTCACCCCCTCTCTCTCCCCCATGTCTCTTCCCCCCTCTCCCTCCCCTGTGTCTCCCCTGTATCTATTTCCCCATATCTTTCCCCCATGTCTTTTCCCCATGTCTTTTCATTGCTTCATTGGGCATTAGCCTGTGTCTACCCACAATGCAGATATTCCCTCACCTAAAAGAGCTTTAGTGTTGGTCATAGAGCCATTGGTCAAAACTTGAAATTGTAACAGACATTATCAGCCTTATTAAATTGCTATTCAGTAAATTTAAAAAGGTTCGATTTAAGCACAGAGCTTATTTTATTTACAGAAGTTTTTAGTTAGTGATGACCTTGCTTTTGGAAAGAAGTTCACTAACTAAAAACTTCTGTAAAACAAATATGCTGTGTAAATAGAGCCCTTTTAAATTTACTGAATCACAATTTAATAAGGCTGTATATTTGCAGCCACCCTGAGATCATGGACATTCACACCTGATAAGTAGTCTTTAACAACCAAGAGGTCTTACCATTGTAGACCCACAAATGTCATTATTAGAAATACCATATAGATCTTTAATAGTTACTATAAACAGCATAATTTTATAAAAATACAAAACAAATTTCTCAAGCCAGTGAATCACTTTATTTTCTCTGTGTGCAATTGTATGCGCATGTGTTGCAATTATTCTCATTGTTATAAAGCTGGAAAACAGAATGACAAATTCCTCCACAGACAATCTAATTACTGAAATGACGTTGGCATCACATAGAAAACATAAAGATAATGTTATTAGAAAAATATATTGCACAACACAAAATCTTATTTATTATATATACGGTATATATATATATTAGTGGATATATATTATATTCACCCCCCCTTGGCATATTTCATGTTTTGTTGCCTCACAACCTGGAATTAACACGGATTGTTTGAGGATTTGCATCATTTAATTTACAGAACATGCCCACAACTTTGATGTTTTTTTTTTTTTTTATTGTGAAGTAAGCAATAAATAGGACAAAATAACAGAAAAAGTCAATGTGCATAACTATTCACCCTCCTAAAGTCAATACTTTCTAGAGCCACCTTTTGCAGCAATCTCAGCCCCAAGTTGCTCTGGATAAGTCTCTATGAGCTTGCCACATCTTACCACTGGGACTTTTGCCCATTCCTCCTTGCAAAACTGCTCCAGCTCCTTCAAGTTGGATGGTTTGCGCTTGTGAACAGCAATCTTTATGTCTGACCACAGATTTTCTATTGGATTGAGGTCTGGGCTGTGACTAGGCCATTCCAACACATTTACATGTTTCCCCTGAAACCCCCCAAGTGTTGCTTTAGCAGTGTGTTTGGGGTCATTGTCCTGCTGGAAGGTGACCTCCGTCCTAGCCTCAAATCACACACAGAGTGGTACAGGTTTTGCTCAAGAATGTCCCTGTATTTAGCACCATCCATCTTTCCCTCAACTCTGACCAGTTTCCCAGTCCCGGCTGCTGAAAAATATCCCCACAGCATGATGCTGCCACCACCATGTTTCACTGTGGATGGTGCTCTTTGGGTGATGTGATGTGTTGGGTTTGCGCCAGACATAGCGTTTTCTTTGATGGCTGAAAAGTTCAATTTTAGTCTCATCAGACCAGAGCACCTTCCTCCATACGTTTTGGGAGTCTCCCACATGCCTTTTCGAAAACTCAAAATGTGCTATTTTGTTTTTTGCTGAAAGTAATGTCTTTCTTCTGGCCACTCTGCCATAAAGCCCAACTCTGTGGAGCGTACGGCTTATTGTCGTCCTATGTACAGATACTCCAGTCTCTGCTGTGGAACTCTGCAGCTCCTCCAGGGTTACCTTAGGTGTCTGTGCTGCCTCTCTGATTAATGCCCTCCTTGCCCGGTCAGTGAGTTTTGGCGGGCGTCTCTTGGCAGATTTGCTGTTGTGCCATGTTCTTTCCATTTGGTTATGATCGATTTGATGGTGCTCCTGGGGATCATCAAAGATTTGGATATTTATTTATAACCTAACCCTGACTTGTACTTCTGAACAACATTGTCCCTTACTTGTTTGGAGAGTTCCTTCATGTCAGTGTTTGGTTAGTGGTGCCTCTTGCTTAGGTGTTGCAGCATCTGGGGCCTTTCAAAACAGGTGTGTATATGTAATGACAGATCATGTGACACTTAGATTGCACACAGGTGGACATCATTTTACTAATTACTAGCGACTTGCTCGTCAAATGACGGCAATAAGATTGTAAGGCAGGTAATGTTGTTTGTGTGCGACATTTATTTTGATGGTGTTCCAAGATCCTTCGGTGCTCATTGCGAGCCTCGCGCTGAGCGTGGCTCTTGGTTGTTTGTGTGCTATGAGCATCGTTGTGTTTTTTTTTTTTTGTATGCCAATGAATAATTAATTAAATAATAAATGAATACACTGTTCTCGTGTTGCTGCAGCATCAGTGCTGTGGAGCTGCTGTGTAAGTGTGAGCAATGTGTGTAGTGTAATAGTGTGCGTGCGCGAGGAAAAGTCGTTAGGGTAGCTGTGTACTTCCGGATTGTGTAAGTTAGTGTTCTAAAATGGCGCCTAATGTGTGGTACGCGGCTGTGGCTGATTTCGCGCCCTTGTTTTCGGATCTCGTCCGGCTTTTTCGGAAAATCTGTATGTGTTTTTGGTGGTGTTTTGCGTGTTTAGAGTCCTTTAGCCTCGTTTTCGTTTTGTTCGGCGGCCATGTTTTCTCTCGCTTAGATGATTTTCGGGTGTCTAAACTCTTTTGTTTCGAATGAAATTGAGGTGTAACTTCAGTTTTCGAGTCCCTGGGTGCCCCCCCTTGCTGTAGGTAAGCTTTTTATGTATTTTTGTGTGTATTTATTGTATTTTTAATGTTTTCATGTGCTTAGGTTTTTGGGCGGTAAGGTCGTATTTTTGCAAGGTCGAAGTGTTTTTTTTTCTAAGTCCCGCTTCTCGTATTTGTTTCTCGTAAGTCAGTAAATTTTGGCGCTCCATGCCTGCAACTGAGGCCCTCGCTTCTCAGCGTTAGCAACGACCCGCATGCTCACAATTATATATGTGATGTGACTTCTGAAGGTAATTGGTTGCACCAGAGCTTTTTATAGGCTTCATAACAAAGGGGGTGACTACTTACGCACATGCCAATTTTCTGTATATATTTTTCTCATTTCACTTCACCAAATAGGACTATTGTGTTCTTATCCATCACATAAAATTCAGATTAACAAAACATTGAACTTAAGGCTGTAATGTAACAAAATAGGTAAAAAGTCAAGGGGGTGAATACTTTTGCAAGGCACTGTATGTATGTGTGTGTGTGTATATATATATATATATATATATATATATAGCAGAGATTACTAATTTTACATATTTTCCTTTGCAGCGAAATAAGAAATCTTAAAAATTGATCTGTTCTGCTCAATTACACATGGCTTCTCCTGTTCCCTGAGGGTAATTTATAATACAGAGCGAGGTCTAAAACACATTGCATTTTATTTAATCTTATCTCATTTTTGCTGATTTTCTGTGACAATCTATTTATCATAATTATTAGGACTTGTCGAGGTTAATAAAATCACAAACTCTATGCAAAAATTCCTATATGTTATTTTCATGGAGATTTACAAATGCCATCTGTCTCTTGTTGATATGCTAGGCTACGGCTTATAGTTTTTTTTCTACAAAACTTAAATGACTAGCAAATTGAAGTGAGAGAAGAAAATAAATGAAGTATGATGCAATGCAAGTGTGAAACTTCTGCACGCTAGCGCTATGAACGTAGTGGTATTATAATTAGGTCCGCAAAGTAGTATAGTAATGCCTGATGTAGCAATTTGCATCCACCTCCTATACACCCATTTACACATCTCAAACAGGTTAGCACATGAGTGTTATAATGGTCAAGCATGCACAGTTTAAAAGCCATTTCGGTTAAAATAGTCTCCATATTGGCAAAAAATGCAATGGTTGGCATTCCATTAATAATGATGTATAATAACAAACCCATCAAAATGATAACATGCCTGTACATTGCCATCTGCACCTAACATAAAGGTCTTTAAACCCTATAGACCCTACTACTATGGACCCCTATGGTATGGTAAACTCTAACCATTGTGATCATTATAGCCCCCAATGTCATCATACATAAATTCATACCATGGGGGTCCCTATCGAACCCCATGGTATGCAAACCTATAACCATGGATGTTCCTTTGAAGACCGAAGGGGTCTCTAATTTATGGACTTAGTTTATGGCACCTTACATTAACACCATACCATGGTTATGAATATGGACTACATTGTATGTTAACCTAATCATGGGGATCCCTATGGACCCCATAGCAACCTAACTACTAATATGGAACCTAAAAGAATTAACAAAAAAAATACTACCACCCCAGTTATGATAGGCTTAAAGCAAGATGAATGCAGAAATGTGTGCATTATGACTGGGTAGTTTTTTTCAATCAAAGGGCAGCATTTACTACTAACACATTGGCCACTGAATAAGTCAATCAGTGAAGAGATTGTAAGCTTCTAATTCCATGGCTGATTGGCTCTTTCAGTAGCCAATTGGTTCAGTAGCCTTATGGAACCTAAAGGTGTGATTGGATTCATGGTGTTAAACCGGATCCTCATGGGAGAGGGGTTAAAGTTGGAGGAATCTGGTGAGCATGCCGAAGCTCCTTTTGAAGAAGAACCGTAATGTCATGTTAACAGGATATGATTCCCATTCAATCAGTGTTATATACTACCAAAACCAAACTGACAAACTGATACAAGTCACATAACTGTCAGGTGTCACTTGGTTTATGACTGATAAGTTGGATCCTGTTTTTTTTTACTTTGCACATTTCTTATAATTACAGAGAACTAATTGTGTTTTTTACAGCCACTAGCAAAGCTATTGCACAGGGTACAATTTGTCCTCAATTAACACCTAAAGCTTAACATATTATTTTTACTGATTAAGAATTGTTTACTAGGAGACATCAGATAAAAATAGGTCTGTTTGAAGTTTGTGCAATTAAATTATTCAACCTATGGAGTGGAGAAGAAGTAATTATCAACTATTGAAGACAGTGTTTGATAATTTGATAGAGAAGAGATAAGGATACAGCTAAAAATATATAGTGTAATTAGTTCATATAGAGCATAACTGAAAATAAAATAGTAATATAAGCTACATATTTACAAAAATGTATATTTAGAAATATCTTTAATAAAATTTCATTATATCAATATGTCTTTAATATTTCTCATATTTAGGGGTACACCATTAACAATACTTCTAAAAAGAGTCTTTAACAATTATTTATAGTTTTATTATTATCATCAAATATTATGACAACAGATTTGATACATAAATTAAAAGGGATGAGTACATTTTTATATGGAAGGGGGAAAGGACAATAAACATAGGATATAGATCCAGATTGCTAATATTTTTTAGCTCAAGGAGGAATTAATTTTTCCTTAAGATGGTTCATGTTCTATCAGTAAGATTTTTAGTTGACATCTTCTGTATCAATTTGCACAATATATGTATCAGAGGAGATCTAAAAAGGTTGTATTGATAAACCTTTTTTTAACCTCAACTACATTATGAGAACATACTGGGAATGAATATCATAATTTCTGACCCTGGAAAGGTTTTGCCTTATCAATTTAAATTGGCAAAAATGAATATATGATATCCACCTCTGATAGTGATTACTATGATAATGAAGATAGCTGTTTGCATCGCATGATTTGAAATGGGATCGTTTTTATGGATTTGTAAATCTGCCATAAATTGCAGTTCCCGAACGTCTCTGCTCTCTGCACCTGCTTTATATGTAAATGAAAGGCTCATAATTACATAAAAAGCAATAGTGGAAAGCATAGACTTTCTAGATCTGAAACTTCTGGCAGATTTACAATGTAAATCCATGGAAACGATCGCTCATTTCAGGTTATGTGATGCAGGCTGCTGTCATTATCATATGACATGGCAGATAGGGTCATGGAGGGGGGTCAACAAGTCCTTCTGAAGTGAGCACTGTATCATACCCAGTTAAATACTGCTTGTATTACTTTGGCAGATCATCTACAGCTGAGTGCTAATAGATTTCAATCATAGCCTCTCTTTCAGGTTCCTTTTGAAGATGATAGCCATATACTTTCCTAGGCATGTTGAATTTACAGAGATGATAGCAACAAACTTACCTATGCCATCCAAAATATTATTATACATTCTGTCCTGCATAACCCATCTTATTTTAGCCTTTATAGTCTAACCCAGGGGTGAGCAATTAATTTTCCAAAGAGGCAACATGAGAAATTCTGAATGTTGTGGAGGGCCGAACCATAGGCTGAACTTAATTCTGCTCAATATTCATTTTATAACTTTATTTTACTTTCTCATTGCCAGGAGCAGTATCTACAGAATGCTATCCATCTCAGTTAGTGCTCATTCTGACTCATTATAGGAATTCCCGCTTAGCTGTGTAGATGGGAGTGTTACGCGAAACAGCTGTAAACGGGGTCATTTTAACATAGGGAAGATAGGGATAGAGCAACGCATTGAAAAAAGACACCTAAAGAGTTTTCAAACAGTAACTTTTTTAAGAACTCTGCACAACCTGCAAACATAAGATCAACATAAAGAAAAACGTTTCAAATATTAAAGAAACCGTACACTTTAGTACAAACAGAAAAAAAAACAGTCAAAACAAAAAAACAGAAGTTGATGCTTCAGGCTCATTCTCAAGCTTGGCTGTCTTGTTACAAACTGGTCATGTGACATCTGCCTTTGTTTTCGGCAGCCATCGAGCAGGACATACCCCCAAGAATGATACGTCTTGTATTTCTGCTTCTGGCTGTGCCTGGATCATTTGCCACCACATCGTCCATGATCTCATTAATTTGTTGCAATGTTTTGATGAGGAACTCAGTTGACTGTTCTTTTGGTGGCTCTGTTTCAGGAATCATTGCTGATCGCTTCCCTAATACCCTGTGGCGCAAGTTGTTCTAGTTTCTCACCCAAAGCCTGGACCAAGTTCTCTACATCCTTGGTGTCCACGTCTCCCAGTCGAGCCGTGGTAGCAAGGAATACTGTCTCTGCTATTATGGTCTCTTCTTCTTGCTCATGTCCATACAGCTCTGGCCAGATTTTCTTCCACTCAGCGTTTAGGCATTGCTGGCTGTGTTACCTCCTCCCAGGAAAAATCTATGTTTGCAATGGCATGCATGATGTTGTACTTCTTCCAGAAGTACATCATTGATTGCTTGTCCTGGCTATCCATTTGGTCAATCAGCTGGCGGAATGTGTGGCGAAGATAGTAGACCTTGAAGGTCTCAATGACCTTCTGGTCCACAGGCTGGATTAGAGTAGTAGTGTTGGGTGGCAGGAACACTACTTCTACTGAGATGCAGTAGGGGGGCTTGGCCAAGGTGGTTGGGTGACTTGGAGCATTGTCCATGATCAAGAGTACTTTCTTCTTCAGTCCCTTGCACTTACAATAGCGCTGTACAGAAGTGCAGAAATGGTTACTGGATCTCTCCTTGAATATGTTCACGGTGATCCAGGTCTTCTAAATAAATTGCCCAATTACTGGCAAACTGCATTTAGCAATGTCCTTTGTGCCTCTTGGTGTCTTTGAGAGGTAGACCGACTTAATTTTAAAGTCACCGCTGGCATTCCCACCCAAGGTTTACCCGGTCTTTGGCCGATTTATATACTGGTGCTCTCTTCTGCTCCCTAGATATAAAAGTGTGGCTTGGCATCCACTTCCAGAAGAGGATGTCTCATCCAAATTAAATACCAATTTTGGTGGATACTAGACTTTTTCCACTGCGACATTCAAAGTTCGCCATCTATCCAGATGGACAGATGCAGTGCTGATAGCTGATGAAGACTTCATTTTCCCCTAGTTTTTGAGGATGGTGCAGATGGTGGCAATTTCAGATCTGCCCCAATATTCACTTGCCGCTCTCCAGCACCTGCATTTTCACATCCATTGGTATGTGCTAGGGCTTCATCTTACGCTGCTGTTGTTTGCCGTCAGACATCTGTAAAACAGTACAATAAAATACAATTAATGTAAATTTTATTAGACAATTAACAACTGCATTATGAGAAATAAGGGAACAATGACAATATTCTGTACGTTGCCAGTGGATGTTATCAACAGCATTTGAGGGTCCCTGGTGGGAATCACTCTTTCCTGCTGTGATTTTCTCTCCCTTACAAAAAATACAACTAATGTAGATTTTATTAGACAATTAATAATCAACAATCACATTATAAGGAACAAAGAAAATATTCTTTACCTTGCCACTGGATTTTGCAGGTATGATTTGTAGGTCACCTGTGCCTTTCCCTCTTTTTACACTTTTGTCACTCCTTTCTCTGTATCTTTCATCTTGCAGATTTTGGCCACTGGAGATACACAGCATAACAAATGGATTTCCACGAGGAAAAATATAGAGAAGCAGAGAACTAAACGGGGATTTGGCAGTCAAAAAAACTGCAATATAGCAAAGTTTAGAAGGTAATTACAGAAAAAAGAGAGCTACAGCGAATTGGTGCTCAATGGTGTAGCCATAAGCGGGGTATACCTATATATCCCACACAGACTGAGATTTCTAGTCATTTTATATTCTATGCAGTTTCATCATTCTAACCTGAAAATTCTATCCCATTCTACACAGGTTCACTATTATATCTTGTCCATTCTATCCCGTTCTGCACAGGTTCACTATTATATCTTGTCCATTCTATCCCGTTCTTCACAGGTTCACTATTATATCTTGTCCATTCTATCCCGTTCTTCACAGGTTCACTATTATATCTTGTCCATTCTATCCCGTTCTGCACAGGTTCACTATTATATCTTGTCCATTCTATCCCATTCTGCACAGGTTCACTATTATATCTTGTCCATTCTATCCCGTTCTTCACAGGTTCACTATTATATCTTGTCCATTCTATCCCGTTCTGCACAGGTTCACTATTATATCTTGTCCATTCTATCCCGTTCGGCACAGGTTCACTATTATATCTTGTCCATTCTATCCCGTTCTGCACAGGTTCACTATTATATCTTGTCCATTCTATCCCGTTCTGCACAGGTTCACTATTATATCGTGTCCATTCTATCCCATTCTGCACAGGTTTACTATTATATCTTGTCCATTCTATCCCTTTCTGCACAGGTTCTCCATTCTTTTTTGCACATTCTCATTCTAGCATGCACATTTAATGCCACTCTATTCAACAGAATATAACAATTTTAGCCTGCATGTCCTAACTCTATCATTGACTCTCTCATATTCTATCCTGAAAGGCTCACCACTTTATCTGCACATTCTATCCCGATTTGCATAGGTTCATCATTACATCCTGCACATAATATCTGTTTCTGTACAGGTTCACAATTCTATTCTGTATATTTTATCCCATTATGCACAGGTTCACCATTCTACCATGCACATTCTTATTCTAGCATGTACAGTCTATCCTATTCTGTCCAACAGAAGATTAATATTTTATACGGCACATACGATCATTGAATCTCTAATATATTCTACTATGAAAGGATCACAAATTCTATCCCATTCTGCACTGGTTCACTATTATATATTGTCTATTTAATCCCATCCTGTACAGGTTCACTATTATATATTGTCTATTCTATCCCGTCCTGCACAGGATCACTATTATATATTGTCTATTCTATCCCGTCCTGCACAGGTTCACTGTTATATATTGTCTATTCTATCCCATCCTGCACAGGTTCACTGTTATATATTGTCTATTCTGTCCCGCCCTGCACAGGTTCACTATTATATCTTGTCTATTCTATCCCATCCTGCACAGGTTCACTATTATATCTTGTCTATTCTATCCCGTCCTGCACAGGTTCACTATTATATCTTGTCTATTCTATCCCGTCCTGCACAGGTTCACTATTATATATTGTCTATTCTATTCCGTCCTGCACAGGTTCACTATTATAAATTGTCTATTCTATCCCGTCCTGCACAGGTTCACTATTATATATTGTCTATTCTATCCCATCCGGCACAGGTTCACTATTATATCTTGTCTATTCTATCCCGTCCTGCACAGGTTCACTGTTATATCTTGTCTATTCTGTCCCGTCCTGCACAGGTTCACTGTTATATCCTGTCCATTCTATCCCGTTCTGCACAGGTTCACTATTATATCTTGTCCATTCTATCCCGTTCTGCACAGGTTCACTATTATATCTTGTCCATTCTATCCCGTTCTGCACAGGTTCACTATTATATCTTGTCCATTCTATCCCGTTCTGCACAGGTTCACTATTATATCTTGTCCATTCTATCCCGTTCTTCACAGGTTCACTATTATATCTTGTCCATTCTATCCCGTTCTGCACAGGTTCACTATTATATCTTGTCCATTCTATCCCGTTCTGCACAGGTTCACTATTATATTGTGTCCATTCTATCCCATTCTGCACAGGTTTACTATTACAGTATATCTTGTCCATTCTATCCCTTTCTGCACAGGTTCTCCATTCTTTTTTGCACATTCTCATTCCAGCATGCACATTCAATCCCACTCTATTCAACAGAATATAACAATTTTAGCCTGCCTGTCCTAACTCTATCATTGACTCTCTCATATTCTATCCTGAAAGGCTCACCACTTTATCTGCACATTCTATCCCGATTTGCATAGGTTCATCATTACATCCTGCACATAATATCTGTTTCTGTACAGGTTCACAATTCTATTCTGTATATTGTATACCATTATGCACAGGTTCACCATTCTACCATGCACATTCTTATTCTAGCATGTACAGTCTATCCTATTCTGTCCAACAGGAGATTAATATTTTATACTGCACATACGATCATTGAATCTCTAATATATTCTACTATGAAAGGATCACAAATTCTATCCCATTCTGCACTGGTTCACTATTATATATTGTCTATTCTATCCCGTCCTGCACAGGTTCGCTGTTATATATTGTCTATTCTATCCCATCCTGCACAGGTTCACTATTATATATTGTCTATTCTATCCCGTCCTGCACAGGTTCACTATTATATATTGTCTATTCTATCCCGTCCTGCACAGGTTCGCTGTTATATATTGTCTATTCTATCTCGTCCTGCACATGTGCGCTATTATATATTGTCTATTCTATCCCATCCTGCACAGGTTCGCTATTATATATTGTCTATTCTATCCCATCCTGCGCAGGTTCGCTCTTATATATTGTCTATTCTATCCCATCCTGCGCAGGTTCGCTCTTATATATTGTCTATTCTATCCCATCTTGCACAGGTTCGCTATTATCTATTGTCTATTCTATCCCATCCTGCACAGGTTCGCTATTATATATTGTCTATTCTATCCCATCCTGCACAGGTTCGCTATTATATATTGTCTATTCTATCCCATCTTGCACAGGTTCGCTATTATATATTGTCTATTCTATCCCATCCTGCACAGGTTCGCTATTATATATTGTCTATTCTATCCCGTCCTGCACAGGTTCGCTATTATATATTGTCTATTCTATCCCATCCTGCACAGGTTCACTATTATATATTGTCTATTCTATCCCGTCCTGAACAGGTTCGCTATTCTATATTGTCTATTCTATCCCGTCCGGCACAGGTTCGCTATTCTATATTGTCTATTCTATCCCGTCCTGCACAGGATCCCTATTATATATTGTCTATTCTATCCCATCCTGCACAGGTTCGCTATTATATATTGTCTATTCTATCCCATCCTGCACAGGTTCGCTATTATATATTGTCTATTCTATCCCGTCCTGAACAGGTTCGCTATTATATATTGTCTATTTTATCCCATCCTGCACAGGTTCACTATTATATATTGTCAATTCTAACCCATCCTGCACAGGCGCACCATTATATATTGTCCGTTCTATCCGTCCTGCACAGGTTCACTATTATATATTGTCCTTTCTATCCCGTCCTGGGGAGTTTCACTATTACATATTGTCCGTTCTATCCCGTCCTGCACAGGTTCGCTATTATATCTTGTCAATTCTATCCCGTCCTGCACAGGTTCGCTATTATATCTTGTCTATTCTATCCCGTCCTGAACAGGTTCGCTATTATATATTGTCAATTCTAACCCGTCCTGCACAGGCTCGCTATTATATATTGTCTATTCTATCCCATCCTGCACAGGTTCACTATTATATATTGTCTATTCTATCCCATCCTGCGCAGGTTCACTATTATATATTGTCCTTTCTATCCCGTCCTGCACAGGTTCACTATTATATATTGTCTATTCTATCCCATCCTGCACAGGTTCACTATTATATATTGTCCTTTCTATCCCGTCTTGCACAGGTTCACTATTATATCTTGTCTATTCTATCCCGTCCTGCACAGGTTCACTATTATATCTTGTCTATTCTATCCCGTCCTGCACAGGTTCACTATTACATATTGTCTATTCTATCCCATCCTGCACAGGTTCGCTATTATATCTTGTCTATTCTATCCCATCCTGCACAGGTTCGCTATTATATCTTGTCTATTCTATCCCGTCCTGCACAGGTTCACTATTATATATTGTCTAATCTATCCCGTCCTGCACAGGTTCACTATTATATCGTGTCTGTTCTATCCCATCTTGCACAGGTTCGCTATTATATATTGTCTATTCTATTCTATCCCGTCCTGCACAGGATCCCTATTATATATTGTCTATTCTATCCCGTCCTGAACAGGTTCGCTATTATATATTGTCCATTCTATCCCGTCCTGCACAGGTTCGCTATTATATATTGTCCATTCTATCCCGTCCTGCACAGGTTCGCTATTATATATTGTCTATTCTATCCCGTCCTGCACAGGTTCACTATTATATATTGTCCATTCTATCCCGTTCTGCACAGGTTAACTATTACATATTGTCTATTCTATCCCATCCTGCACAGGTTCGCTATTATATCTTGTCTATTCTGTCCCGTCCTGCACAGGTTCACTATTATATATTGTCTAATCTATCCCGTCCTGCACAGGTTCACTATTATATCTTTTCTGTTCTATCCCATCCTGCACAGGTTCACTATTATATATTGTCTATTTAATCCCATCCTGTACAGGTTCACTATTATATATTGTCTATTCTATCCCGTCCTGTACAGGTTCGCTATTATATCTTTTCTGTTCTATCCCATCCTGCACAGGTTCACTATTATATATTGTCTATTCTATCCCGTCTTGCACAGGTTCGCTATTATATATAGTCTATTCTGTCCCGTCCTGCACTGTTTCACTATTATATATTGTCTATTTAATCCCATCCTGCACAGGTTCCCTATTATATATTGTCTATTCTATCCCATCCTGCACAGGTTCGCTATTATATATTGTCTATTCTATCCCGTCCTGCACAGGTTCGCTATTATATATTGTCTATTCTGTCCCGTCCTGCACATGTTCACTGTTATATATTGTCTATTCTGTCCCGTCCTGCACAGGATCACTATTATATCTTTTCTGTTCTATCCCATCCTGCACAGGTTCACTATTATATCTTGTCTATTCTATCCCGTCCTGCACAGGTTCACTATTATATCTTGTCTATTCTATCCCGTCCTGCACAGGTTCACTATTATATCTTGTCTATTCTATCCCGTCCTGCACAGGTTCACTATTATATCTTGTCCATTCTATTCCATTCTGCACAAATTCACCATTCTATCCAACACAATCTAAATGTTTTAGTCTGCACATCACAACCCTATCAGACAATGACATATTCTATCCTCCATAGCTTACCATAAGATCCTGCATATTCTTATTGCAGCATGCACAATCTAATCCATTCTATTTCATACTATCCTGCACATTGTAACTGGCTCTATTCTGCAAATTCTAACACATGCCATACTTTGTATTTATATGAGAATAAACTGTACATTATAATGCATTTTGTCTGAAATGTTCTGCATTTATTCTCTTCCTTTTTAGACATTAATTTCATAACTATTCCCATTTACAAATTATAACACACTATATCCTACATATTCTGAATGCAATCTAGACATACGTATTAAAATCTGCAGTTGTTATCCTATTGTACCCCATATCTTGCATTTCAAGTATTATATATCACACAATCTCTCATGCATGCTATAGTTGCAACCTGTATATTGTAAGTATTCTGCTCTACTCCTATATATAGACCTATACTAAACTATAACTATACACAGTGTATTATACTTAAAGGATAAATATTTAAAATGTACTTGTAATGCAGAGGATGCATTCCACTAAAGTGTGATAGTGATAAGTCCCAATGGAAAGCATGCGAGCTTACAAGGATGCACCCTCCTGATAATACATTTGCAGAAGAAATTAACTTTGAAAATAATTAGAACCCCACAGGAAAGAACAATTTTGTGTACAAGTTGGAAATGTCAAGTTTGTGTTTATTTTTTGCTTTCTAAAAATATTTGGTCTTAATCAAGTTTAATTCTTTAAAATGGAATACAGGGAAAAGGGACAAAGTCAACCCAAGAACTCATTGGATTCACTTTATACTTTTTACAAGGAACTTTTAGTGTATAACAGGATATATATAATAAAAGTAATATTAAACATTTCTAACACTTGTTGACATTGTGTGACCTCAGCATTATGAGCTGTTCTTTTAGACTCAATAATTCACTAACACCAGGTGTGCAAAGTCCTTACTCTTGTTGTGACTTAGTATTGCTCTCACACTGGGTGGTCTCCAGGAATCAAACATCTGAGGTGTCATTACTGAATGGCCAGAGGATTTGTTTAAGTGATATCCTACCTATTAATTATATTGTCACTTGCACAGGGTTGCCCACTTGATGTGAAGGTGATAGGAGAAAATTAAACTATCCGCCATGGGTGTAGGAACTGGGGGGAATGGGGGGGGGGGGCCCTCACACACACAGATTTTTCTATGTTCGCATGTATGTATATATGTAAAGCTATTTTATGGCCTGTGTATACCCCCCCTACTAGAATTATTCTGGATACTACACCCCCGCTATCCGCCATCATGTTACACTACTACTTTATACATTTATATATCTGTGAAACTGTATGGAACCGGATACAGAATATACATAAAATCAAATATAACTTTTGTTATAAACTTGTTAAGATGGCACTGCTTATTATCCATAACAATGAAATAAATTAACAACTCTGATCACCTGGCCTTTATTTGTTAGACCCTCTCTAAGTGGATGTGGATCATTTTTTGCTCTCTCCCTTCATTATTGTGGCGCTACTCAAAGATGTTGGGAACATAAGAATTCTAGTAAACCTTTGTGGTTCATGACTTAAATACCATGTTGTCCTTATTGGTTTTTTTGGATGAGGGGCTTAATCATTTTGTTTGGTGTCACTCTTGAGTAGCTATTGGCTAACATAACAGCTCAACCTAATTGTTCATAAATTCCCCAATTGGTGCTCCCATTAATTCCCTTTAACTTGATTTTACATTTTGCTGGTTAGCTGACATATAATGATACATACTACATTTTAATGAATGTGTAATAAGTTATAATTTTTTCATGTATTTTTTTATCTGTTTAATATATGTCCATACATATAATCTCTCTCCCCCCCCCCCCCCCTTTCTCACTCTCTCTGTCTCTCTTCCTCTATCTCTCTAACTCTCTATCCCTCTCTCTCTATGTATCTATTTATCTTTCCTTCTGTCTCTCTCTCTCTCACTGCTTCCCTTTCACTCTCTCCCCTCCCTCTCTCTCCATCTCTCTTCATCTCTGTCTCCCTCTATCTCTCTCTCTCCCTCTCCCTCTATTTCTCTCTCTCCCTCTCCCTCTCCCTTTTCCTCTCTCTCCCTCTCTCCCTCTATCTCTCTCTCTCTCTCTCTCTCTCTCTCTCTCCCTCTATCTCTTTCTCTCTCCCTCTCTCTCTCTCCATCCCTCCGTCTCTCTCTCTCTCTCCCTCTATCTCTCTCTCTCTCCCTCGATCTCTCTCTCTCTCTTTCCTTACTCTCGTTTCTTACTCTCTCTCTCTCTTTTCTCTCTCCTCTCTCTCTCTCCTTTCTCTCTCTCGCTCCCCCTCCTCCCCCCCCCCTCTCTCTTTTCTCTCTTCTCTCTCTCTCCTCTCTCTCTCCTCTATCTATCTCTCTTTCTATCTCTCTCTCTATCTCTCTCTTCCTCTCCCCATCTCTCTCTCCCTCTAATCTGTCTCTCACACTCTGTCTCTCTATCTCTCTCTGTCTCTAACTCTCTCTCTCACTCCCTCAACCTCACTAACTCTATTTATATACATGAATATAGTCACACTTTAGAGAAATCTTCTTCTACAACCACTACAGAGAATGAATAGCATCATACGCAGGGACTGTAAAGGTCAGAGCCTGTTTAAGGTGTATAACATGCTTTGAGTTTTTATATCTGAGCACCAGTGCAGCTATGGAATAACAAATGTTCTCTTTTTCCAGTTATCTTCATGTTTATGTGCCAAGGTTTTATGGCGTGTGAAAATTGAAATCTCAATTGCATTCTCTCCAGTACGCTATAATCTTTACTGTGGTATCTTTCTGTAAAGAAAAATAATATTCTTTCTCCCGCACTCTATGAAACGTACTAGTTTAACTTGTTAGGATAATTGTCTTGCAATGATTGATTTAGACATGTTGAGGATAATAAGCTTTTTTAGAGCCAGGAGGAGCTGGTAATGTAATTTTGGACGGGATTTGGCTCTCTATATTTGCTTTATGACTTAATCTCAACACTTTTATTTGAATTTGTACTGTAAAATTCAATACACTTTTACGTGACAGTTGTAGAACTGGAGGTATTTTACTGCATCTTTTTGTCTCTGTGTTTAGACTATAATTTATATTGTTACCATAATTTTGAATAAATTAGATTTTCCAGTTAAGTTTTTTTACAATGCAAGTAAGCAGAGGATTTCTACAGTGCGGATTTAGAGTTTATAGCAGGCGTCTTTAATAATAATAATTCCATAATTTTACCCTTAATTTTAGTGTTGCTGCGTAATACCTTAATATCCATGGCCGAATTACCCATTAGGCTAACTAGGCAGCTTCACTGTGAGGGGCGCCACTTCTTTAAAAAAATGGCTTAAAAAAAAATGTTGCAGAAATCTTACATTGGGCAATAAATATTTTAACTTGTGGTAATGGACTGACTACTAGGGGGTAACCACCTAGAACATGACCGTTACAACAGGAAAGGGAACTTAAAAATGGGTCCGTGCATACCTGCATACTCACTCGCAGGGGCTACTCTACTTCACTGCCTAGGGGCTCCAAAAAGGTAGTTACTGCCCTGTTATTATCATGTTTTTTTCCTATTATTTTGTCATTATATCTGTTATTGCAATTTTCAACCCCCACATGGTGTGGTACATTTTGTTGGTTGTATGGATCTCTGTTTGACCTTTATGTACCATGAGTCACCCAGTGTACTAGTGATGCCAAGTATATCATCCCAACTCAATGGTAAAGTAAGTGCCTGAGTCGTTGATATTGGAGGTAGCCTCCATTACCACTTATAAGACTACACCAGTTAAAATATGTATTGCCCAACGTAAGATTTCCCAGTTTTCCAATATTGATGGATTACCAATTTATGATTTTAACATGACTCCATGACACAAATTCTGATTTCTACCGGACTCGTCGATTCACTAGTTACCCTAACTAATTCAGTTGCCACTTGCCTCTCCTCTGCTCAAACTCAACAAAAGATTCATAGGTGGTTATCTACACCCTCTATCTTATTCCAATGTGTCCATCAACTGTGGAGCAATTTCGTAACTAAATGTAAAAGTAATGATAATAAGTAATGATGGGAAGCATATGCCAATGGGTTTAGGGCAGGGTACAATCTTCTGGAACGGTATCTTGTTGTTGTGAAAGGGCTTGTGTTTCTCAATGAAGCTGTTAGCAATACCAAGTAGGAGAGAGGATAGCAGAGAGGTCAGACAAATTGCAGCCCACTGAAGAAGGAATTGGCATCCCACTCAAGTATCTTTTCCATGAAAACTGTATGGATAAGCACAACCAGAAACACAAAGATGTGCATGGCGTGCTGCATCCATATTGTCACTGAGTGTCTGACATGACTGAACAACAACAAAACCTAAATATAACTTAACATTAATAGCAGGAGCCTTTTAACTAAAATTGCGAACTGGTTCAGGATCACTAAACTGAAGATAAGCTGCAGAATTTACCAGATATATTTGAAAATTATAGTAAACCACCTTATTTCATTGGATTAATATGCAAATATATGTCATAACCTTGCACGTACTGTACATAAAACTAAGGAAGTCCCTAAATTAACATATCCATTTAAGGTATTAATGTGATATTAGTATAACATTGCATATAATTACAAAGTGTTACTCAGACAAAAATTTGTGTTCTATTTTGAAATACAGAATATCAAACTAGAAATACCTCAGCCAGAAAATGCCACAGCATAATAATAGTGCTACCTTCTAATTAACACTTTTCTGTTTTCCCTAAATAACTGCAGAAAAATCAGCAAATTGACAAATGTAATGTAAATCTAATTTACAGCAAGTTTCCGTTAACATGAGACTACAGTCATCATAAAAATGTGTGTATGTACAGTATGTGTGTGTGTGTGTATATATATATATATATATATATATATATATATATATATATATGTATATATATTTATATATTTATATATATATATATATATATATATATATATATATATATATATATATGAGAGAGATACTAAACTGACATATAATTACTCTTAAATATTGTGCTACCTTCTAATTAACATTTTTCTGTTTTCCATAAATAACTACAGAAAAATTGGCAAATGTAATGTAAATCTAATTTAAAACAATTTTACTTAAACATGAGACTCTAGTCATCATAAAAATGTGTGTGTGTATATATATATATATATATATATATATATATATATATATATATATATATAATGTCATGATTTAATTGTTTAAGGACTCATATTGTCAGCAATTTATGAATATGTCCAAGGAAGCATGACATTGTTACATTGGGATTATGTGTTATTGTGTGGTTATATGTTGCCTGCATATGGTTATTATGTATCCTAGTTATAATATATTATAAGAGGGAAAATGTTATATACAGTAGAACATATGTGGAATTGGTAGAAATGCTCTGCATAGAAGTTAGCTGCAGATCATTGCACACTCAAACATGCAGACCTTGCAGATGCAAGTACTTCAAGTAATCCTAAACAAACACTTGAGTTTAGCATAAAGGTTTGTTCACTAGATATCTGGTGAATTTGATCTCAAGAGCTTTGATAGCCCAAGGTTGCAAGCCAGATGGTCTGACATCACACATACACAAATGTGCGCAAGGGTGTGGTATTGGAGAGTATAAATATGTTGTTTTGATCATTCAATGAAGGTTGAGAGATAGTTTTCACATAAACAAGGTGTGAGACTATTTCTGTGTGGTGTATCCTGACTTGGGGAGTGGTCTTGACATGGGCCACTAAATAACCTGTATGCAGTACTCCCTACCTGTACCTTTGGGCCTTGCCCTCTTCAGAAGCCATCTTTTGTGCCACAGAGAACAGGAACTACATGATTCTGCTGGGGTAGGTTTGAACTAGGTTCATATCAAGCCCCCTAGAAGAAGCAGATCGTGACAAAATATGTATATATATATATATATATATATATATATATATATACACACACATTTCATGTGGTTTTTTCTCTTATACCATAACAGACTTAACACTCTTAGCAAGGTATTTGTCCAACAGGAAATATATCACTGTGAACTACAGTGCTCTGCTTTTTTTTATGTATATATGTCTCCATATATGTATTTACCTGATGTCTCCACTCTCTCTGCTGTTTTTATTCAAACTGAGGGTTCCATCTCATGTTAGTATTGCTTGAGACTTGATAAAGAGAGGTTGAAGCTTTCATAATCTCATCATTATAAACAAGACTTTTTGTCCAATACAAAAGGTATTAAATTGCAATACTGATTATTAAAAAAAAAAAAAAAAAAAAAAAAAAAAAAAAAAATATATATATATATATATATATATATATATATATATATATATATATATATATATATATATATATATATATAGTGGATATAAAAAGTCTACACACCCCTGTTAAAATGTCAGGTTTCTGTGCTGTAAAAAAATGAGACAAAGATAAATCATTTCAGAACTTTCTCCACCTAAAAGATTTCAGTTTGTTTTTCAATTGAGTTGTACAGTTTATAGGTCACATTAAAGGTGGAAAAAGTTCTGAAATGATTTATCTTTGTCTCATTTTTTTACAGCACAGAAACCTGACATTTTAACAGGGGTGTGTAGACTTTTTATATCCACTGTATATACTAGACTCAAAAATGACAGGAATAACACTTTAACGCTCCCTCCCGTGCCTCTTAAGGACCCCTCTCTTTGCTTCTTCCATTCCCTTTAGATTGTAAGTAGCGAGTTTCGAATCTTGTACGGTGCTTTGGGGAAAAAGCACTTTCTACAAAGATTTTACGCTCAAAACAGGGCCCTCCATTTTCTGCAGTTGTTAATATTGTACATTTCCTTGTTATACTCTGTACAGTGCTAAGGAATATCTTGGCACGTTACAAATAAAAGTTACAAAAATAAATAACAGTCCAAAACTAGCAGGAATAGGACCCCCCCCCCCCAACTGAAATACAATAAGATAATAATAACTGGCGAGATATGGCTATTCCACAACAAAGAGCGATCAATATGAATATATGTAAAATATGTGATGAAAGGCAATGTCTTATATCAATAACCTCCCTTAATAGGGCAATATAATATAACCCCCCCCCCCTGTAAAATATAAACTTGAAAAAATTATACTTACAAATATTAAAAAGGTTTAATAAGTGCAGTGGTGCTATGTAAATGTTCATAATTGTAACCCTCTCCTCACAACGCGTTTCATATAAAAACTTCATCAGGGTACTATCTCTATATAAATACAGGTGTCTAAAGCTACTGACTGGGCCACTGATATAGCACATCTATGCTGTGGTAGAGATAACCACAAAATCTGGCCTGTTGGTGTGGTTGAGGATAGTGTTGAAACCATCGGTGTAATAAACTCAGAGAACGAAAATACATCTACAGAGTAAAATTTTCTGTGTGAATGAGAATTACATTTTCATTTATTCAAACAAATAGAATCATAAATTAATAGAAGGTGT
Organism: Discoglossus pictus; assembly: GCA_027410445.1. Taxonomy (NCBI): domain Eukaryota; kingdom Metazoa; phylum Chordata; class Amphibia; order Anura; family Alytidae; genus Discoglossus; species Discoglossus pictus. Next base: position 3,720,277 of record CM050176.1, on the reverse strand, counting down.
TGCTTGATACTTCTAGGATGATATTAAAAACAATATTTTATGCAAAGCAGAGTGCTTATGTAATCCTTTAGTCCATCCAATTGGTAGCTGCAGCTCTTGGTTCGGACTGTGGTGCCGGATGAGGTGGCTTTGCAAAAGAAGGAACCATGTTAAGATTTAATCACTGTGGTAATGTCTCTACATGTTTCACCTGTATATTCACTAATCTGTGCAAAGCTTATCTCTGAAGGCTGCAATGTCTTCTTCCTATGGGTAAAATTACTATTGTATTCTTTGCGAAGCCTAGTGAATTACCCCATAGAGGGGGTGAGCCACAAATGCGGGGTGGAGAAAATATCTTGTTATTATATCCTAGTGATACAGTGTTAGATAAAAAATACAAAAATGAATGCTTATGAGATGTCGTAAATTCACCCTAACATCTTTGAAGATATTTTTGCTGGTTCCATTGAGAAAATAATTTAGGCTCATGTAATAGAAACAATTTTTAGCATCCAAAAACGTAATCTTAAAATGATCCTGTTATAAATAGTTACAAAAAGACGCATGGGCTTCGGGTTCATTTGCTATTTTAATTTTTTACTTTATTTTAGTTCATATTGATATAAACAATTTGAAGCAATATTCTATGGAAAACTTAGAGAAGTAATACAATCTGTTATCAACAAAACAAAATAAGGAATTGTGATTTATAGGTCTTGGCTGCCATAAGTAAAATTAAACAATGAAGTTGAGCAACATTTCAATTAAAGGCATTTCTAAGTTTCCTGGATTATGCATGCATCTTATAGAGGTGAATCAGTAGTGTATGCAAACATGAAAAAATACCAAAATAAACATTTTCAAACTCCCCCTAATGTTAACTAAATCCCGTAAGTTTGCAAGCTGCAGCTTTTGTTAGTGGACACCCCTGAAAATTCCGGCTAAAAGTAGCATAACATTCATAATTCATTTTGGCCAATCAGGAGAAAGCAGATACATTTGTATTAAACTCTGGGGTTCATGTGTTGCAAAGCTGCCTGGGATATGTAGTCTATCTCTGTCTGTATCCTTTTGCTCTGATTCAGCTGTGAGTTCGGACCCCAACCATGTGATTCCATCCTGGAGCAGTTATTTCCTTTGAAAGGTCAAACTCTGTACTTGGCTGCCTTCCTATGTATACTTGGTTATGTAATCTCCCTCTGGGTGTGCAAAGCTGGATTTTACTTCCCTGCCTATAACTTTGTAAGTACATTAAACTTATCTATTTAACACATATTGTTATGATAGTCACTGCCTGTTTCTTCCCAAACATTTGAAACGCAGAAAACTTAAGTATATCTACAAAATATCTGTTAATCTGTTTTTTAACATCTGGGACCGTTCCTATTGGCTGGTCATATGCAGTGGTTGCCATCAGCAACTAGGTAGCACGGCTGCTTTTTCAGTGAATTTCTTAATGGTTTGGATTATAAACTTTACTGACATCTTGGCCACGCCACCTAGTGGCCAATGGCTGCCATTGCTTGTTGCCAGCGAGCAGGTAAGATTCAACATTTGATACATGATTAACCATGATGCCTATCTGAAGTATGATCCAAGATGTCTATCAATATGGCCAATAAAAGCTCAAATTGCATTCTTAAACAACTTATTATTTCAAATATTTACTTCAATAGTGAGTGGACATTGTTGCCACATATGGTAATAGGTAATAGTACTTGTAAGCTCCTTTGCATTTACCACATCATCTTTGGACATAATACTATGCATACATGCATGTACGTCATTATTCTTGGTAGTCCTTAATGTGCTTCAAGTCATCCCAGCGCGGCACACAGTGTTGGAGTGATTTGATTATGCCAGCGCGATGGAGAAGAGGATGGCCAAAAATTGTACAGGCTTAGTCCGTTTTGGTTCAAACTTAAATGGTGGCATGAATCCGTTTTGGTTCAAACTATAAGAGAGGCATGAAACTGAATCCATGTTGACCATGCAAGGACATTTGTGCCATGTGTAATTCTGCTTTTTGAATGGATCTTTTGTTACTGACCTTGGTTGGTGACCTAGATTATCCTTTTGACCTTATCCAGCCCCAACCCATTGCATGTCTGTGCCCCTGAGCTCAGAAATGGAAAAGATATATAGACTTGAACCCAAAGGCGCATCTGTAATTTCTAACCCCGTCCTAAGGATCCACTTCTTGGCAACCACCAAGAATATTTTCTTTTACTTATGTGCATGTTGATGATTTTCATCCACCTAATATTTTCATCCATTCTTCCTAATATATGGGAGCACTGTAGTGTTCAGACAACATTTCATTCATGTATACATTTTTATAAGCAAATCGCTAGCTTGTCGTGGTGAAGGGGATTGTGTACTTTAATGAAGCTGTGAGCTATACCATGTAAGGTCACCCAGGTCTTAGCAGAGAGGTAGGGCACATTGCAGTCCATTGGAGAAGGAATTAGCAACCCACTCCAGTATCTTTGGTATGTCTCTCTCTGGTTTAGCTTATTCATATGGCACTGTGCCTGGCGTGCTGCTATCCATAGGGTCACAGAGAGTCAGACATGACTGAACAACAAATAAATATACAGTGGTCCTTTAAGGCTGTTCCTAAATCTATTCTGTTTGTTTTTCAACAAGCTTTATTGTTGCCATTGCATTTATTCTTAGACATAGTGGTTTGTTGTAAAGCATTTAAAATCTCTTGCATGGTAACTGTGTTTTTTTCTCAAAGTGATATCAAATCAATTTATGGCTTTAAGAATAAGATTACAAACCATAACTGGTCTTCCTGGAATAATCAAAGAGCACTTTAGAAGTGACTGCCTTGTCCATCGTGCGCTATTTTCACAGCTGAACTCCTCAACCTTCCAATTTACGGGATGTTACAATTCCAAAGGATTTTCAGACTTAGATTCTGCTTCCCCATATGGCCGGATTTAAGATAAGATGCAATAAAAGAGAAATGTAGGAGCGTCTTACTTTTTTTTTTTTTTTTTTTTAGTGTGTAATGAAAAGTCCAGAATTCCTGACCTATGTAGCTTATGGCAAAAATAGTTATTTCAAATAAAGTTAAAGCCTGCGGTTGGCAGCTCTAAAAGTCCTATTTCTTTCTACTGAACACTACATCAAACCACTGTGATATATTATATTTATATATATATATATATAGAGGAGAACCGAGAGGGGCATGTGAGGTAAGAGGGAAAAATACCAACCTGTTGATCATGTTTTTAAAATGTGTGTTTTAAACATTACACCAGTTGTGGTTTTTATTGAAAAGTTAAAAAATCTGAAATTTGTGAAACTTCTATTTTATTTTTTTGTTATTTATTCACATTTGCATAGAGATTTTATCCAAAGCACTTTATAAGAATAGAAAAGAAATGCAATCACAAACTGGTTAGGTAGAACAGTTATGGGAAAAGCAGAGAATACAGTTAAATTGTTAGTTGCTGAAGTGGTGCCATTGACTAGAAGGCATGGCAGGAAGGGCCACAATGTGCCCACAGCAAGATAGGGCCCCTATGCTACCTGTAATAAATTATATCTTTTAGTTTAATAGGGGTGAGGGGAACATAATTATATTTATATTAAGGTTATCTGATCACTCTATAGTTGATATGACTGCCTACATTTCTGGATTATTTTATTGACCTGGGTTCCCTGGTGGTCCAGTGGTTAGGATTTAGTGCTGGGTTTGATTCCAGTCTGGGAACCAAGAGGTCACACCACCCTGAAGCCATGCAGGGTTGGGCAAGTCAGTACTTGGATGGGAGACAACCTAGGAATACCAGGAGATGTATGCTGTGGCCCACTGGAGAAGGAACTGACAACCCACTCCAGTATCTCTGCCGTGAAAACCAAGTGGATCAGCGTGACCATGGACCTATGTGCCTGGTGTGTTGTGGTCCATGAGGTCACAGAGTCGGAAAAAACTGAACAATGCAAAAGAAAGAGAGTTATGATGATATTGATAGATATATTAATTCAAATGGAGTCTGCAACAATCAGCATTGAAGAGTTTTTGATAATATGCAGATGCAACCAGATATGCTTCTCATTGGTACCATAGAACTAACAGACATTTGGGAAATTGGTGCGCTGCTTTAATGATGGTCACTTTAAAGGGATATATACATTTCCTGGATTATGAATGCATCTGATAGAGGAGAATTAATAGTATATGAAAAAAATGTTTGCATGAAAAAATACCAAAATAAACATTTAAACACTTACCTTGAAGTTAGCAAAATCTATTGTAATTTTTGACCGTTTAAAACTAAGGTTAACAACCCCTTCCTATTTTGTTTTGGCCAATTCCGGTTTGATGAAAGATTTGAGACATAGCACTGTTAGTTTCTATGGCAACAGCACACAGCATAGACAGGAAGCAGTGATGAGTCATATCCCAGCAGTGACTGGGAGGCTGACACCACTGCTCTACTATTGGCTGAGCAAGCAAGAGCAGGTAAATAGTGGGTTAATATTGCTACCCGGATGCTGATTGGGCGGGGATCAGGAAGTTGTGTAGACACCCCCTGGGGGTGTCAACATAATCATTAGAGGGATTTTTAGATATTCATCAAAATTAAATGTTTTATGAGATGTGCTGCATACATATAGGCTGCTTTTTGCCTATAAAGTGCAGAAATGTATTAATCCAACTCACTTAGATATCCCTTTAAAATGGACATAGCACCTTTTTCCTTGTTGCATCTTAGAGTATTTGATAATGTACCACTGTGTGTTTTCGAATGATACTCTCAAATGTTTAAATGATCTGGAGGCTTGCCTCTGTCAGCCATGAGCATTAATATAGATGTACAAGTCATTTTTTTTGCGTATTTCAGTTGTTTTCTCACCAGCACAAATTTATGTCCATGTTCATGCTGGTCCACTTGGTATTCATGGCAGAGATACTAGAGTGGGTTGCCAGTTCCTTCTCCAGTGGGCCACAGCATTCAGCTCCTGGTTTCCCTAGGTTGTCTTCCATGCAAGTTCTGACCAGGCCCAATCCTGCTTTGCTTCAGGGTCGTGTGACCTCTTGGTTCCCTGATGTAAATCAACAATAGATTTGTGTCCCATGTCCATTTAACACAATAGAGTTTAGCAGAATAATAACAGTGTCATTAATATGTATAATCCTTGGGAACCATCATGATTTAACACCCACTGTTATAGATAATCACTTGAGATAAGGTCATTAGCAGAGACTCCGGATCTTTTCTTCTAATTTATGCTTAAAAGTTCAAGCTTTATTTCCCACAATTCCTATTCAATTTTGTAATAACTTGCAATTAGACTCATTTATATGTAAACGTTTTATTCTCCAATAACTGTTGAGGTTTTCTTTTAAAAATGATGAAAGCTGGATCATTACAGTGGCCCTTTGAGCGTTTTTAAAGACATACTGCCTATTTTGGTAGTATGCCAAAGAATGATTATGGAGTATATTATTACAAGAAAAACAAACTTAAACTTATTTTTAAAATGTTTTATTTTTATTTTGTGTGTCTTCATTTGAAGCTCTGAACAAGCACTACATGTCCTCCTTTTCTACTGGCTTTTCTAGAGGCTTCTATGTACTTTGGGCCCTATTCTATTGCCCAGTCGGTAACTTTATCCACACTTAAAACTGCTCTTAATTTGGCCACATATTCAATTAGCTACTCGCTATCCGATAATGAGTTCCCCGCCCACAATTACTACGGGCAAGCCAAAGATGCAACTGGCCTTAGGACTCCATTGGTTTTAGCTCGGCTCAAATATTACAAGCACTAAATTATAATTAAAGTTACAAAATCAATATTCTATTATACTTTATTTGAGAGCTAGAGCTCTGGGTCTAACCCTCAACTGAAAAAAGTATCCCTTTTCTGTCAAATATTACGAGTACTTAATAGACTCGCCAGGACTTTATCTAACACTCATTAGAGCTGTAACAGCAATTAAACACACACTACTTTACTTTAAAAGCATGGGAAGACATGGAAAGACATTGGAATTAATTGCACAACAGTCTGAAATCCACAAATATGCAATTAACTTTTTTTTTTTTTAAATGTTATTTCTGAGTAATATCGATCCAGGGACTTAAGGGGTTAATACATAAACCCACATAAACTAGAACAGGTGCTCTAATGCATTTTACAGTATAGATTGCTTGATTGCGAGCCCGATCTGCAAATATTACTTATTGCCACTAATTAATTCTTAGCCTCAGATTGCAGATTACGTATAACTTCCATGTTTTACTGACATCATGATGACGGTCTCATTTACTATTGCCTGTCTCTAAGAAGTAAATTACGGGCTTGCTTAAATATTATAAGGTCATATGATCAAGCCCCCTGAAATCAGACTTAAAAAGGCAGGGTTTACAAGTTGATGTAAATTGTGACTTGACTCAATAGAATACATCTAAACATTTAGAAAGAACCCCCCCCCCCCAGCCAAAATGACGGGTTAGATGCATTTGCAGGCTCATTATCAGGGCTTGTGTTAGTGCACACTATTGTGCTAGTGGCCCCAGAAGCATCTCTCTGTACAGCCATTCACACCACATAATTTACATAAAATTCCACCTAGAGTGATTCAATAGTAAAGATTGGCATGTAATTATTTATTGGAAATGGATTCACAAGGAATAAAAAATATATATATATATAAAAAAAAAGCAATTTTTTTATTTTTTATTTTATTTTATTTTTTTTATTTTTTTATTTTTTTATTAATGTGCTAAATTCTCATTATTTGGCCCCCTGCCTACAGTAGGCTTTAAAAAAAATATAGGTAATACAGCGATCCTTTAAGAAACGCCCTACTTCTCACTATGTGATTGAATCTCGCACAAGTATACTCAATTATATTGAATTTTTATTTGTAACAATATCAAGCAAATATGACTTTCCCTTTTACTCCAGGGAATCCCTCCCCAGATTGTTCACCGATACAAGCAAAGCTATTTGATAAATTACCACTAACAGTGGCATTTATTGCCTTGAAACATGGCAGCCCTCACGTGCTGATGGATACATGTCATAAATAGGGCCATTTAAAAGACTACAATAAGTTTCAGAGAGAAATAATTTATCTTTCACTATTCCCTCTTCTATAATTTAATAGAAAATTGGAAACGGCCTTCAATGCATTTAGATGTTGATTGTTGGAAAGTTACTTTTGGAATGAGTGTTAACGCTCTTCATTATCTTTTTCCTCCTGAGCTAGTGCAATATATAAATTAATCAAATAATACTGTTGTTGTTAAGCTTAGAAAAAAGCATCAGTTTAACATCCAAGCACGATAAAGCAATTTTAAGAACGGGGAACATTTTGACTCTCATTATTGTAAACTCATATACAGTTTATTGGGACGTTTAATTGAGTTATGCATAATGCAAGCAATAACATTTAAATGCAGCATTGTGTTGGAAAATATACTTGTTAAAAGATTAATGGGTAGTTTTTGACAGTGGAAATCATTCATCGGGCCTTTCCTGTTATGGTTACGGCACAAGTCCGCTGCTGCAGTGTGGTGACCAACCGCTAGATGGCGTTGCTGATATTGCAGTGCCATATCATAGCGTTGAGGGTTAGTTTAAAGGTTAGGCTACCATTCAAAGATTTGAAATGTTCTAACATATCGGCAGCGCTGCAAAACATCTAGCAATTAGTCACTAGACTGCAGCGGTGGACCTCTGCCGTAACTATAACAGGAAAGATCTGATTTATCCAGTGTAACCGAATTAACTTTGAAGGTGGAAAAAATAATGGAAATTCCACATGAAAAAGGAGTTATCTCTCTCGAAACTATATCACCATTATAAATGCAGCTGTAAAGATAAGTTATATGCGGTTGATTGCCAATTAGCAGTATGTGCCATCTATAAAAGAGGTCGGACAATTAGCACGTTGATATGTGAGTTTTCAAAGCAACACGAGGCAAACAGAGCTCCAAAGAGACCAACTTGTTAGGTGTTTGCTTTATTTGGTTCACCCCCTGTGGGTGTTGTATTTATTCTCTTTACTCTGTATTAAGTATCAGACGGATATCTTGTATATGCCTGTATTTTTATATTTTGGTATGAGCCATATTTTATTAACCAGAGTGCAGAATTTAACAGATGTGTGGTCAACATATGATCTTAAAGACCCGCAGCCTGGTAAAAATGTGTATATGTTCTTATGAGCAAAGTTACTAACTGGCACATGAAAGTATAATTTATAAATTCTAGGTGAAGGTGGTGGTTGTTTAGTTGTGTCCGACCCTGTGACCCTATGGAAAGCAGCATGCTAGGCACAATCATTATGTCTCTGGTTGTACTTATCCATAAGGTTACTTTTGCAGAGATACTGGAGTGGGTTACCAGTTCCTGCTGCTGTGACCTGCCCGTCTTCGGTGATCCTACATGGTGTAGTTCATAACTATATTATGTATATTAAAGAGACTCTTTTTTATTTATTTTTTATCTATTAGAGTAAATGTGTAGAGAAAGCAGTGGAGGCTTCATTGCCCGTCTAGGGCAAGCTTTGTACCTTAGAGATATCTCACAAGGAACCCAAATCCCTTGGTTTGCCCTTATTTGTAGATAAAATGTACTCTTTTCAAGTCTGTGTGCAACTAAATGAATATTTAATGTATAATACCTCTGTACAAATGTTCTGGATCTGAAAACGGGTCCCCATGAGCAGTGAAAGGTAACCAGTGGGTCCAGATCAAAACGTTTAAGCCAGCTTGCTACTAATGATAGTGGTATATTTAAAGGGATATGGACGTTTTGTGGATTATGGGTGCATCTGATGGAGGAGCATCATAAGTGTATACAAACATATTTTGAAAGAAAAATCCAAAAATAAACATTAATAAACTGAATAGTGTCTTCTGTTTTCTGGCAGTTGATTTTGAGAATCATGAAAATCCAAGCTAAATTAGCAAAAAATCATAATTCTTTGTGGCCAACCAGAGGCAGGTAAACAATGTAACAGCTTATGGAATTCAGTGTCTGCATCAAAGCATCATGGGATTTGTAGTCTTTTTTTCCCAGCAAACACCTCTCTCCATCTGAAATGCATCAGCTGCACTGGATTTCTGCACTATGCTGCTTTTGACTGGAAGATTAGTATAGAGTTTAAATACGTACTTGGATGCAGTGTTTCTATTGGTTAGTACAGGGTCCCTATGTAGGCACCACTGAGTGTGTGTAAACCAAATGTATTTTTAAATAAAATAAATCGGTATGTGTATAGAATTACTTATTATGAGTTTGTGATTTTAGCAGCTTGTGTTAGATTAAAAAAAGTGTACAGTGAGGGAAAAAAGTATTTGATCCCCTGCTGATTTAGAACATTTGTCCCCTGACAAAGAAATGATCTGTCTATAATTTTAATGGTAGGTGTATTTTACCAGTGAGAGACAGAATAACAAAACAAAAAACAAGAAAAACACATGTCAAAAAAGTTATAAATTGATTTGCAGGTCAGTGAGGGAAATAAGTATTTGATCCCCTATCAATCAGCAAGACGATGGACGGGGCCATGTACCCTTAAATTTTGGGTGAGAACTTCCTTCCCTCAGCCAGGGCATTGAAAATGGGTCGTGGATGGGTATTCCAGCATGACAATGACCCAAAACACACAGCCAAGGCAAAAAGGAGTGTCTCAAGAAGAAGCACATTAAGGTACTGGAGTGGCCTAGCCAGTCTCCAGACTTTAATCCCATAGAAAATATGTGGAGGGAACTGAAGGTTCGAGTTGCCAAACAACAGCCTCGAAACCTTAATGACTTGGAGAGGATCTGCAAAGAGGAGTGGGACAAAATCCCTCCTGAGGTGTGTGCAAACCTGGTGGCCAACTACAAGAAACGTCTGACCTCTGTGATTGCCAACACGGGTTTTGCCACCAAAGGGGCCAAATACTTATTTCCCTCGTTGACCTGCAAATCAATTTATAACTTTCTTGACATGCGTTTTCCTTTACTTTTTTTCCCTGACTATAAGGTTTCAATTCCTCCTCTTCATCCCCTCTTGCACTCTATTCCTCATGCCTCTTTTTCTCAGCACCGGTACCCAGAACACCTGTTGAAAACCAAAGCAACTTCTGTTGATATTCCATCTTTATATTGAACTAACTTTTGCCTTCGTTTAACAAATGCCAGTAGTGAAAGTTCCTCGTCTTAGCTGGACCTTTGCTTCTCTAAATAAGTGTGGCTTTGCAAGCTGCCTTTTTATGAACATCTGTAAGGGAAGTCAAATTCTAATTAGGCTCTAATTATATTAAAAAAATATCCATCCCTCCATACTATTTCTCTCTCTACTCTCAATCTATCAGAAAGTTATGATGGTGGACAAGTTAGAACCTTCTATACATAAAAAATCTGCAAAAAAACAGAATTTATTTATTTAAAAAATACTGGGTCATTCAAGTTGTATTGTTACATACATCACCAACATGTGAGAGTGTTCCCAAACAACGACAGAATCGGAAAACCTACTGGCGTTTGGGTGCAAGGATTACAGAGTCTATTATATTATACTAGCGACATGCCCGTCAAAAAAGGACGGCAGTAGAATTGTAAGGCAGGTAAATGCTGTTTGGTACACAAAGTAATTGTATTTTTTGTGTGAGTACCTTCGGCGCTCATTGCGAGCCTCTTGGTTGGTGTATGTTTGGTTATGATGGCTCATTTGGTGCTCATTGCAAGTTTTGCGCTGATGGCCTTTTGGCTCGCATTGTGAGCCTCTCCCCTGATGGTGTTGTGGTCCTGTAAACAACGTTGGCGCTCCTTGTGAAGTGCTTGCTGAGCGCCTTTAGCGTTTATTGTTGTGTTTTTTTGTGTTTTTTTTTTATGTGTATGTATTTTGTAGTGTTAAATAAATAATTAGTAAAGTTATAAACTAATATACTTTACCTGTTTGTAATTAATATATGCATTAAGCAATATGCTGAAGAGCTAACAATCTGTTTTGATGTTCATGCAGCATACAATGTAGGTTTGCAGTGTTGTTGAGCTGAGGTGTAAGTGTCAGCAATGTGTGCAGTGTGTAGTGTAAATAGACTGTGAGCGCGAGGTTAAAGTGGTAAAATGGCTGCGAGTGTGTCTGTTTTAGGCAGGTGTGGAGCATTTAGCGTCCTTCCTAACAGTGTATTTTAGGTTGTACTGGTCTGTGGAAAAGGCGTATGTGCTTGGCGGTGTTTTGCATGCTTAGGGGACGTGTAGCCTCGGCGGCCATTTTTTGTGTCGCTTAGGGGATTTTCGAGTGGCGAAAAGCTTTAAATTGTATTTAAATTGGCGTATAACCTTATTACCAAATGTTGTGGCTGTCCCCCTTACTGTATGTGTATTTTTTGTTTTATTTTATTTTGTATTTTGAGGGTTTTTTGTGTTTTTCGCTGTGCGTGTTGCGCCGTTAAGTTCGTATTTTTTGCGGCTCGTATTTTTTTTTATGTTAGTGGCGGTTTCCTTTTCTATATGTTACGGCCCGTACTTTTTATAGGCGATTTTTTCAAAGTGCTACGGGTCTCACACTTTGAATTGGGTATTTGAGTTTTGTGTTGAAGTTTAGTTCTGCTGGTTGTAGGTATTATGCGAAAGGCGTGTGGGGTCATAGGGATGAGCGCCTACAGCGCTCATCTCCACCAGCGCAGTGAGCCTGCAGTTTTACCGTTGCGTTACCAATGGATTTTTGCAAGGTCGTGCTGCTGAGAACTATATATGTCATAACGTATCCCGGTGTGTTCATATAACTAAATAGTATGGCTATCTGTGTGTTTTGTGGTCTTTCATAGAGTATTAGCTTCACTTTGTGATTTAGATTTGTAGTGACTTTTGTTCTCTATAATTAACCCACTAATTAATCACACATAGCACTATATCCCTCTTTTTCTGTGGACTTGTTGTCCTTGTGTCTTTTTTTTCCGGTGGTCATCGATTGCTATTATTGTACGATTTTATTTTTGCTTTATGTATTTTATAAATATGTTCAAATAAGTTATATTTTAATCAACAGGTTAAACATATCTGTAATTAACCATTTATTAGGGTTTCTTATTTTTCTTTATCTCCTGCCCTCTACAATACAAGTATCAATTAGTGTTCTACACTACCAAGATAATACTCCATCTTTTAAGATATTTAGTACAAGTGAAATACAGTAGGGATAAAAGCGCAGAAACATTACATCTCCCAGGATGTTTGATACTGTAAATGGCATTACAGATGGCGATTTTGGTCACGCAGTCAGTACACGTGGATCTTTTTGATTCCCCAAGCAAAGCAAACACCTGTTCTTTGAGTGTGATTTTAAAACCCTGTTTTGTGGTGTTTAACTTCTCCCTTTCCTTGTTATTACTTTTAACAGTGTGGTTAGTGTGGATTTGACTCCAGAGATACTAGTATTCCCTGGCACTACCTAACGTTCCTTATTCACAATATAAATAGGAATGTGTCCCACCCAACTAACCAGCTGCAGCAAGGTTTTATTTTCCTTTTTAATTTCTGTGGCAATTTTTATATTTGAAACCACCAACAATTTCTCACAATTTCATCAAAAAATGTTCGAATTGTCTAAATCTTACTGGATACAAATGTGGGAGTTTAGTGTAACTTTAATGTTCTCTAGAGGATTACATTTTCCGTAATGTGCCACTCCCATTAAGTGCTATAACATTGCACGACTATGAGTGTCATGATCATGCAGGCTGTACATTTTCTTGAGAGCCGGCACTTTGCTGTCATGCTGACATTGTAACTTTTATAATAGGTTCTTAATATGTCTAATGGATGCTCAAATAGCTCTAGCTTTCATCCCTCCAGTCTAAAAGATGAAAATCTTGTAAGAGCCTTGCTCCCAAAGAAATGTAAATGCAGTTTTCTCAGTACTGACATTTCAAAAGAGAGTGGTCCCACCAGCGGAGCTCCATTCCTTTTTATCAGGTTTCCTGTCAGTCATGTTGATTAAGGCTGATAAACACTGGAAGTCCCCTGGGGTGGAGGAAAGGACACAAAACAGCCATGTAACCAACATAAAAGCCGGGCACATTTCTTCTGAAGAAATAAAACTTAATAGTTATTGTACTTTTGAAAATAGAAACATTTATTTCTCGGAAATCTTTAAGAATGAAGTGAAGATTTCTTTTCAAGTTTCAAAATCATCTAATATGAGATTTAAAGCTATACACTCCTAAACCAGCTCTTCCTACACTACACTTGTATCAAACTTGAGTTGATCTCGATTGCTAGAAACGAGTAGCAGGCGTAAGGTTAATAGTTGGATGTCATTCGTTGTTTTTATATTATCTGTTGTTGGAAATGTACCTAATTACTGCTTTCTTTGGGTGAAGACAATCATGTTCTCTTCATCATATGTCATTTCTAAATGCCAAGCTGGTACTTTCATGTGAATGTGTCATTATGTCTAATGTACTTTATTATTTCATATTTATGTACCTTTGCTCATGTTTCTTTTTGTACATTGTTTTACTTTACTGTAGACCTGATGCTACAATCCAATATGATTTCTCTAACTTTTGTGTCCCATCATATTTTTAGTTTTTTGTACGTTTTATGATGAAATCCAGAGAGGTTTAGAAATATGGCATCCAGGGCTAGAAGTCTGTCCTGATCTTTGAGAATAACCTAGTTTGATAGTAACCTCTTATACTGTACAAATTAGAGAAATATTCTGTACTGTAGCAGCCTGGCCCATTCTGATGTAATGGTAGACCATCAAAATCCCAGGTGTTTCTTCTATGAACCTTAGAAACAGCTAATATTTGGAGTAAATCAATGACAAGTCCATAGGACACTTTTGGTTATGTGGATCATTTTCAGGATATAAACCTATAAATCAATATAGTTTCTGCCCTTCCCGCCACCACATTAATTGCAGCACTAAAGCACTCTTCCAATAGCCTGTATGGCATTACTCTTGTTGAGTGTACCAGGAATATTAACTAGCAGGTCAAATAAAAAAATAAATCGTTTTTCTATCTAGGACCTTCTGGTAGCCTCGGGCGGATAACATAGTCATGAATATGTTACTGCTTTCTTAATACAATCTCTGCCAGATGATATGTTTATGGAATATGTGGTTGACCTCATCGTGTTCATGGAAATGACCAAAATTGGGTTTGTAGATGATCAGTTCTCAAAGTAGTGCAACTCTCTACCCCTGAAATAGCTCCTTCTTTCAAACTAGTGTATCTCCATAACTTGAAGAATTTGCAGACTTCTTAGGTCACAATTATGTATAGAGTCTGACTTGGGTTCACAGTTCATGTTTCACTTTTGAGCAGCCTTTTATGGCAATTTTGGTATCCATCTGAACCGCTGTTTGGCTTATCATCCCCAGTCCAATAGTCTTACTGGACTATTGAACCAATTCATTGACCAATAGTCTTACTGGACTGTTGAACTAATGCATAGATCAATAGTCTTACTGGACTATTGAACCAATTCATTGACCAATAGTCTTACTGGACTATTGAACCAATTCATTGACCAATAGTCTTACTGGACTATTGAACCAATTCATTGACCAATAGTCTTACTGGACTATTGAACCAATTCATTGACCAATAGTCTTACTGGACTGTTGAACCAATTCGTTGAGCAATAACTTCAAAGCTTTACTGAAGAACAACAATACATGTGGATTGAATGGCTCCCATTGACTAAATTAATGTTCATTACTTACATTAAAGGACAACTGTAGTAAATTCTAATACTTTATGGTATTTTGAATTTTAAAACGTGATAATGGGCAACGTATTTTCAAAGTAGAAAAAAAAGTCTTTACATTTTTTACTTTCATAATGCAATTATTCTTTAGTGTAGGGCTTCAGTATGTTTACTGACCCTGCTTTTTGCTGCCATTGTAATGGGCTGTGTCTTTTGTGTATAGGACTAATCTAATAAACATTAGTTTACAAACTTCCTGTTTATTCAAAGTCTCCTCCCACCACAGGAAGTAGGTCACTGTAAACTAAAATGGTAGATTTCACATAAGCATAGTTTTTGGTGTGTATATATATATAATAAATTAGAGACCGTTATTTTTTTCATTTGGTAATAGGCATTATGGTAATAGGCATTATGTTTTCACTTGGTTATAGGCATTATGTTTTCAGAAGAGGCTTGTCATGCCTAGAAGGGCCCCCACTCTA
The DNA here is from genome assembly GCA_027410445.1 of Discoglossus pictus. Lineage (NCBI taxonomy): Eukaryota > Metazoa > Chordata > Amphibia > Anura > Alytidae > Discoglossus > Discoglossus pictus. Next base: position 3,705,121 of record CM050176.1, on the reverse strand, counting down.
CTTTTTGGACTATGGACTCTGTTATTCATAACCGATATTGATAGGCAGCTAATAACCCAGACTGAAAATAGCCACACCACACAAAAATTGCAAAATTTGGCTGCTGAATTGGAAATTTAAAAATAACTGCATGAACAATTATATTCATAAAATGAACAATTTGGATACTTATTCAATTACCGCTGCCTCTTTTGGTATTTTTGCAACAGGTCTGCATAAATGTAATATTTTCCTTCTGAACTTCAGTGTGGATATGGGCAAGGAGAAGCTTGTTCTGTGTGGCATTTGGAGCATCAAATTCTCTGAACTGTCCTCTATAAGAGCCCGGGTTAACGAGCAATGTACAGTTTCTCTGGCACGGAGCTTAATCAATCCCTCTGTGGCTGGCCCTGATCTCTTGGTAAGTCCCTGAATTATAGACTTTGCCACTGGGTACAGGATTTGCGGTTTCCCTGGGGGGTCCAGTGGTTATGATTCTGTACTTTCACCGCTGCAACCTGGGTTCCATTCCAGTCAGGGAACCAAGAGGTCGCACCTCCCTGAAGCCTAGCAGGGTTGGGCCTGGTCAGTACTTGGATGGGAGACCACCTAGGAATACCAGGAGTGGTATGTTGTGGCCCACTGGAGAAGGAACTGGCAACCCACTCCAGTATCTCTGCCATGAATACCAAGTGGGTCAGCATGGTGTGTTATGATCCATGAGGTCACAGAGAATCGGACACGACTGAAAAACACAAACAGTCATGGCCGGATTACCCATAAGGCCAACTAGGCAGCCACCTAAGGGCGCTTCCCTGTCGGGGCGCCACTTTTTAAAAAAGAAAATGGTTCCTGGCTTTAAAAAAAAACTAAATGCTGCAGTTCATAGACTGGCTACTAGGAGTAACCACTTAGAACTCACTTGCAGGGGCTCCTCCACTTCACTGCCTAGGGGCCCTCATGACAGTACTTTGCTTTTAAATACTGTTTGTGCAACATTGTAAAGTATGTGAATAGTTCTTCAAATGTTCTTCTGTTCTCTTATTCATCCAAGCTCTGCCCAAAATTAATTCATGAGATCGATGGCAGGGTAGCATACCCCTGCTCTAGCATAGCAATCTTCCACCCCACATTATATGCACAATGGAAGTCTGTTGTGAGTGATAGTGAATATACGTTAGTAAAGTTCTCCAGTCTGCCTTGGAGATGATGACCTAACATAAATAAGTTACAGGTAAAAATATAAGTTTTTCTCTGCCGGTATTGGTTTAATATTTGTTTGGAATTAATCAGCTCACTATCTCCCTTATTAATACTTTACCTGGGAATTGGTGCTGTTGCAGGAAGAATAATTTAGATATTTTACTTCTGCTTCCATTTCTCCAGGAATACTGCATTGTTTCATCATATGCTCCTCTGGTTCCTAAGAGAAATATCTTTAGCTAAAGTATATTATTCTGCAGGGATAATTTCTATATCTATTTCAATGCTGAGTCTTAAATTTTTAAAAGCATACAGTATACGAACAAAAAAGTATCTCCTCCAAATGCATTTCATTCTTGAATTATTTAATGTCGACCTACAGTATTTTACAGATTACAACCATGGTTATATATTGAATAGTGTATTGAGTAAAATACTTATAACTGTGGGTTCTGCTGAGTCACTAAGTACCAGTTATATATACAAATGTGATAGAAAGTCCAAAGTTAAATATAATAATAAAAATAGAGTGTGTTTCTATTTGTAAAGTGAAAAAAAATGATGTTTTAGGTGTTTAAGGTAAACTGAAGTCACAAATGTGCTATCATGCATTTAAAATAGCAACCATTAAAACATGCCAAGCAAAAGGTGTATTGTGGTACACCATTACCAAAACGCCTATGTGTGCCTGAGATCAGGGGCGTAGGAACTGGGGGCAAATCCCCCCCCCCCCCCAGATTAAAATGAATAGGGTACACAAAAAATAGCAAAATTAAATGTAATTTTGCATTACCAGATTTGGCCACTAGATGTCGCTATTATAGATCAAGCAGTATGTCTTTCCCATGAAAGTTTTTGAGGGGCACTGCAGCAATGGGGCCCCCAGAGCAGAGCCCAGTGCATTGCAGTGTCCACCGGCGGTATATCTCCACCAGATTTTCTTGGGCTCTTACTCCCATGCCTGAGATGATAAAATGAGAGATAGAAGAAATGTAGAAAGTAATGAAAGTGACAAATAGAAGGCAACAGAGGGGGAGATACAGAGGTGAGGGGGAGATACAGAGGTGAGGGGGAGATACAGAGGTGAGGGGGAGATACAGAGGTGAGGGGGAGATACAGAGGTGAGGGGGAGATACAGAAGTGAGGGGGAGATACAGAGGTGAGGGGGAGATACAGAGGTGAGGGGGAGATACAGAGGTGAGGGGGAGATACAGAGGTGAGGGGGAGATACAGAGGTGAGGGGGGAATACAGAGGGGAAGATGAGAGGGGGGAATACAGAGGGGAAGATGAGAGGGGGGAATACAGAGGGGAAGATGAGAGGGGGGAATACAGAGGGGAAGATGAGTTGGGGGAATACAGAGGGGAAGATGAGAGGGGGAATACAGAGGGGAAGATGAGAGGGGGGATCACAGAAGGGAAGATGAGAGGGGGGATCACAGAGGGGAAGATGAGAGGGGGGATCACAGAGGGGAAGATGAGAGGGGGGATCACAGAGGGGAAGATGAGAGGGGGGATCACAGAGGGGAAGATGAGAGGGGGGAATACAGAGGGGAAGATGAGAGGGGGGATACGGATGCGAATTTAGAGGGGAGGGGGACACTGAGGCGAACGCAGCGGAGAGGGGGAGATACGGCGGCGAACGCAGAGGAGCGGGGGGATACGGCGAGGAACACAGTATAGAGGGGGAGATGGGGGGAACACAGTATAGAGGGGGAGATGGGGGGAACACAGTGGAGAGGGGAGGAGGGGATGGGGTATAAAATGAAGTGGAGGCAGAGACCATGGGGGCACAGAGGAGAGGAGGAGTTATGATATGACAGAACACAGAGAGGAAACATTCGTGGGTAAATAGATTGTATATACTGTATAAACATTTATCATTGTTTTACTGCTTGAGATATCATCCCTATGCAACAACACAGCCCTGAGAGATACTTTGTCATTTCAGATAAATTTACACCATCTGACAAATTTAAGCCTCAGGGAATATTACTCCGAAGCTGCTGAACACAATTGTAGGTAAATTGCAACTTAATTTCAATGGTTCATAGACTTTGCGAATGTGTCTTAAAGGATAGACAAACATTCTAAGTAGTTTGCATGGAACAATTTTGTGCTTTCTTTCATAATTACACTTTTTTAAAATTTTATGATCATTTACAGTGTCGTGTAGTAACAAGACAAGTTATGTTGCTAATTATTTTTTGGCAAAACATTGTCATTTTATTGTTTTTCATTGCTTCTTTTTTTGACATAATTGCTAAAAAATGTCATGCTGAATTTTATAATACAGTGCAGAAAAACAACAGAAAATATATTAAATTTTAATTATTCGTTAAAAAATATACCACAGGCTCTATTTTATAATTTTTAGATGCAATTATACTGCTGTGGGAACTTGTGTGTGGTTTCTGAATCCTCTCCCGGACACGGGGGGAGGGATGTGAATGCACAGAAAGCTTCTATCAGCACAATTAGCAGTTTAACTTCCTCCCTCTTTGTCGGGGGGGCCCTTTTGCTCCACTTTAGCATTAGCTCCTGTTTCACTCCTACATTAGAGCTTGAAGGGTGCTTGAGGTGCCGATCCAAAATACCCCTTTTAGAGATCTTCAACTATATAAAAGTTAAAAAAAATAAACACAACACTGCTTTAAGGGCAATTTGTACTCATAAAAAATAGAACTGGAACATACAACTTGCACCTTCAAAGATGAAGTATTGCAATTCTGCTCTGTCTGTTTAGTCTATTACAACTCTCAAGATTACTTCTTGTTTGCCTGCAGCAGGATTTAGAGCTTTTTAATATAATTTAGTGGTGTTTAAAATCTCCATCTAGACAGTCCCATTTTTTTTTTTACTGATTTATTATAGGAAATGCTCTGGGATTATTATGTGACTCTTGATCTTCCCCGAGGAACTTCTTTATTTCTGATTGGCTAATGCAAATTTCTGATGGCGATTAGCTATAAATGAGTTTGAAATTGATTTATTATAATAAGTAAAATTGAGGTCTAAGGTCTTTCATTTGCTATTTTGCAGGAACCAAATCTGCCAAAATGACTGTAATATAAATTGCAGCTAATAAAGGAGCTCAGTAGTGCTAATACAATAGGGTTTTGCTTGTTATACTGGTTAGGGATACAATGAGTATTTGTAGAAAGAAAAAACAATTTATCATTGTGAAAATGTATTTACCTCACTGTAGGTGCTCTTCATGCTGTGAAAGAGCACAAGATTGTATGTTATTTTCTTAAATACGCTAATAATGGCAAAAGATCTAAAGTTTTGTGCGTTTACAAACAGTCTGTCCTGACTACTGACTGTTACATGATTAATAGCAGATAGCTGAGTGTGCGATGAGAACACTGATTGACAGCAGTTTTTCCCTGAACTCAGGAATGCCCTCAAAGCTAACCCACAACTGGCCTGTTCAGGTGATTCCAGCATGCCATGTTCTGCACAGATTGATTTGTTGAGAGTTAACTATATTTTTTTATTTTGCTCACTTCACAGAACTGTAGCATGTGTCTGGCTTGGAGGCACGTTGGTGACACATATAAACATAGAGCCTCATTCAATTGAGGCTTTCGGGAGATCGGGGCTCGGATATGTAGCCCGCAAGTTACTTTCAATTGGCAACTTTTTGCAGGCTCCGATCGAGTTACAGGCTCTGAGCTGCAATCCGTTGCGATGGTTCAAATCGCAAGTTAATGTCCCTCCAAGCCTTTGACCTTTTACTTTCGCAAGAGTTGTGAACGCTAAAATCGCCATTCGCTATTCAATTGCTCTGATTTCCCCTCACAAACCACTCGGTCAAGACTGCAAATGGCAAAAGTTGAACCACAAGTTACTGGTACCAAGGTGGACACTTAAAGGGCTTAGACATGTCCGGAGCATATAAAAAAACGCAAATCCCAAATCAATACTGTACTTTTAATAAAAGTTAAAGTCATGTTAGGTCTTATAATTATTAGAATAACATTCTCAAGCTCGCAAATTGTCCCAAAAAATACTTTATTTTATGTTCAATTTCTGTGTTATATCGATCCCGGCAATCAATGTTTTAATACATATAATAGAACTTGCATGTAATAGAATATCATATTTACGGCTATATCAATATTGCATTATATCTGGAATGTGGGTCCGATCGTAACTCGTGATTCAAGCCCGTAGGACTTCAATGAAAAATGGAGGTTGTATTTCAAAGTCCTACGGGCTTGAACCACGAGTGTCGATCGGCTTTTTCTAACCGGGAGTTATGGCCTTGCGTCAGCGATCATGTTCAAGCTTGCAAATGCTACTGATAGCACACATCGCAAGACATGATATCCGGCCGGGAATTGCGAGTCTGGCCAATTGAAAAGCACCATAAATTGCGGCCACTGCGGGCTCGCAGCCCGCCCGCAGACATACGGCCTACTCCAATCGAGTTGCAGCCTTACAATTGAATCGGACTCATAGACTTTACTTTATTGAGTTCTCACTGAAAAATGCCTGTATTTAAAAAATTCTAAAAGTATTTCAATATGCTTTTAGGAGATCTTTACTGTGACATGGTCTGAATTATACTGAATTAAGTGGCCTTTGGAGCGATATAGACTAGCGTTTTTAGACTTATGCAGATATGCTCGTCTATTATTATTATTATTATTTATTATTATTATATTTTATTTGTAACGTGCCAGCATAATCTATAGCACAATACAGGGGTTAAGTACAACAAAAATACAATATTTAACTTGGCAAAAAAACGAGAAATAAATGGAGGGCCATGTCTTTGATTTTAAACCTCCTACCAGTATCCGGGGGTGGGACAGGATCTGCCCAGGGAGCATTGTCATGATAGAAGTCTATTTGTTGTCCTGATAAGTCTTTATCTGCCTATTTCTCTCTAGTGGCTTTTCCAGGCAAACCTACACCAGTCAGAAAAAGATTTAGGACAGATACTAAAAATGTTCAAATGTTTTAAAAGCTACATTGACTTTATTTTTTTCACATACTGATTTTATTGTTAATAAGAATCACCTTTGGGTCATACATCTAAGGAAGCCATATTGTGTATCAGGCAAAGGGGGAACAGTCTGGCTTTAAGAAGCTAACCCACAACTGACCTTTTATTGGGTACCAGGCATAAAAGGGGAGCATTCTAGGTTTGAAAATCATCATCTGTACAAGTATGCCTTAAAAAAAAAAAAAAAAAAAAAAAACTTCCATACAGTGGTCTCAGGGGGGACACTTGAGTAGTGACTTACTTGATGTATCTTCCCATCTGTGGAGTCATTTGGTCTAATGCTGACAATCATGACTGACTTTGAGGCCATAATGGGACTCCCCTGCAGCCCAACAAGTACCACTGGTATCTGGGACTCTAACACATCACATTGATAACATGGGATGTGTTTTAATGATTGCAACAATTTGTCTTTCATTTATGTGTCATGTGTAAATAATTAATGTGTCATATAGTTACTATCATGTATGTAATGTGTTCATATAGTTACTTTTATGGTTTCTTGGTTACAATGTATAAGCTGTTATTGATGTAAGGTGGCAGAAATGGTGTGATGTGATATTCTGATGTATTTGGTCCAGAAGTGCAATTTTCAGATGTTATTCCACGCCCACCAAAGAATCTCATGAGTGATCAAAGGACAGCTATAACATTTGAGGTGATCTGGCCAGATATCCTCCAGGTTCTGGGATAGGAGGAGGGTGTATGGCTAGTGGCAGGGTGAGGACGTCACACTAAGAATTCAGACCCCTCTAACAGAGAATAATTTATGTGGAGATGTAATAAGCTTCTCTGTCCCAAGAGGATAGGCTAGAATTGGTGTATGGTTTATTTTTTGGGGTATGTTTTTTTTTTGGGATTGTTAAAATGTGTCTGGAGAATACAATAAAGGTGTCCAGTGTGTTTTCTCCATGACTGATGTCTGGATCTAAATTACTGGTGTGCTGAGATGAGCATAAAGTCACAACCTGTAGATTGTTCCTATAATCCACAGTAGGAGAATTAGGGGTGTACTGAGCCCCTCAAATCTGAGTCGTGACAATGACCTTGCTGAAGTTGTTCCATATTGTTTCACCATCACACTGGCCCTTTACGAACTATGTAAAATTTGCAGTAACGTCTTGTATTTGTATCCATACAGTACTGACATTTATAGATTATTTTTTTGCTTTTCAAAGTACATGTATATATTCAGGATTTTTTGAGTGTAATTTAATTCCACTGATTTAACTTTCAGGTCATCTGGCATGTAAGGTTAACATTGCTTAAAGACCATTAATCTCATAATTGCCCCCGGCATGCACAATGTGAAACTGAAATGTTGGCATTTTGATAAATGTTATAAAGACATTTCCAGGTACACTTTTCTGCCAACCGGTGAATATAAGTAAACATAACATGTAAATAATACAAATAACAAGATATATAAATACAGTCATCTTTGACTCTCACACTAACCATATAAGTGCAATTGATTGTTGATATCAATTTTAAGTAGAAATGTTAAATAATTAATCTTGAAACTTGGATATTTATAGATAAATTACTTGAAAAGATCCTCCCTCTTTAATACTAAGTAAGATTGATACGAAGGAAGAGCAAGCCCAGTTGTTAAAGCATCTGTCATTATTCTTTGTTTTAACACATGTGGTTCAGTCATGTCCGATTCTCCGTGACCCTATAGACCGCAGCACGCCAGGCACATCTTGTCAAGGTATGATTTATTAAACTTTATCTTAAACTCGTAAACTTGTACATGATCTTGCAAATCCATTTGTCCACAACACTTTGACTGGAACTAAGCAAATGTATTTATATTTAGTACTTGTATTGACAAGTCAAAAAATTTAAAAGAAATCGCTTGATCCAGCACAAAACAAAAATCTATGTAAACAGACTAGCTCACGGCTTATACCCTGGCTAGCCCTAAAAAACGCTTCTCTGCTCTCAGGTGAAACAATTTTAATTGTTACAGTCCTCTTGTTGAATAATCCTTTTCAACCATGCCAAGTCTCTTTTATCTCTTCAGGCAGTCTTCTTATACACACAGAAGGGTGGGGTACTTGCCCGCCCACTCCAGGTACCCCCACCTCCAGGGACCTTAGACACCCTCTTTTGGTGAAGGCTAGCAACTCTTACCTTTACAGACCTCTCCCAGGGGTATCTGAGTTTTCTCTATGGTACCTTATTTCTCCAGGCTTTTCTCCAAATGCTGGTGTGGCACAAACTTTGCAGCAGCTCCTCTGCAAGTCCTTTTATTTTTAAAGCTGCAATCCACTCAGGAAGATTCTCTCTCTCTTTCTGGCCTCCCTCTTGAAAGCAACATGCACCTTGTGAGTCTGTAGGTGCTCCCTAAAACTCTGCAGGTTCCAAAACACTTTCTTTCTGCATTCCATAACTGGCAGCTCCAGTAAACAATAATCTCTTCCAAATCTGTTTTCCCAGTTCTCACAACTGTAGACGGACACATAGCCAGCAGGCTCTCCTGTTTAGCTTGCACTCACTGTTGTCTAGCAGTGCTTAGGCCAACAGAGCCTAATGGCAGGGGGACCACTCCCTTACCCTGTGTGTGTCTTTTAAAAGGCTTACCACACCCGCAGCTTAAATTAGTCTCATAACACTGCTCCAGGGAGTTACCATTTTCTTCCCTGGAGATAATTCTTGAATACTTTGCACCATCCTCTGGAGGGCACTCTGTCACTATATATATAGTATCTCACAAAAGTGAGTACACCCCTTACATTTTTGTACATGTTTTATTATATATTTTCATGTGACAACACTGGAGAAATTACACTCTGCTACAATGTAAAGTAGTAAGTGTACAGCCTGTATAACAGTGTAAATTTGCTGTCCCCTCAAAATAACTCAACACCCAGCCATTAATGTCTAAACCGTTGGCAACACATGAAAAGATATAATAAAATATTTACAAAAATGTGAGGGGTATATTCACTTTTGTGAGATACTGTGTGTGTGTGTGTATATATATATATATATATATATATATATATATATATATATATATATATATATATATATGTATATATCACATATTATAATTGTCAAACTACAAGACGTTGTCACGCTTTGCTTGGTTTGTACAACTTAGGCGAGCCGTTAACTCGCAGCACTTAAGCAATGAGCGCCAAAGTCGCTCATCGCCTGCGAGCCAAAGAGACACTTAGGAAACGCGGGATCGCCTTAGGCACTTGACGAATGCGGAACTTAGAAAAAAAATAGGAGACGCGGGATTTAGAAAAAAAAAAGAGATACAAAGCTAACGGCTGAACCGCTCAAAGCAGAAAACACAAAACACACAACAAATAAAAATACAACAAAAACTTCTCACACAGCCCGTTGGATCAGCCAGCACGTCTGGGAGTGAGGTGGAACGCAAATTTAAGTCTGTTTCGGCACTCGAAAATAGCCTAAGAGAGATAAAAAATGGCGGACAAAAATGAATGTTCAAATAAAGACAATGATCTCGATCATCACTCTGCCATATTGTATATGATATACTCAATGTGGTATAGCCAATCAAATATACCAACTCCATATAAAGTCCTGTAAACCTTTGATGCCTTGAAACTCTTTGTGTAGTGGGACCCAATCCTTAGTGACAAGCTGTCATAATAACATGAAAAAAGCAGCCAAACGCGTTTCACATCTCTTGATGCTTCCTCTGTGGCTTCTCTGTGTGTGGTGCATAAACAGCTTAAAAAGCTCCTTTCTTGGGTGAAAATAACCGTAAGTGCTTCTCGGTCACCACCCCACATCTTTTGTTACAAAAAGCTCACACAGATACAAAAATCTCTATACTAAGGTTTTTTTTTAAATTGAATGCACTTCATTCATTGTGAACTCTTATTTATATACACTAACTAGCAACTAGCCCTTCAAAAATGAAGGCAAGAACATTTTAAGGCTGGCTATGCTGTTTGCCACACAATGCGAGGCTCTGCCCCCTCAGAGCTCATTGCGAGCAATAATCACCTCCGGCTCTCAGACATTTTTTTTAATCAGCTGGAGCACCTTTAATGGTTCACAGTCCATTTTCTCCTCCAACTGTTGGTGGGTATGCCTGCTCTCATGACCAAATCCAAACCTCAATTTGCCTTCTGCCTGTTATGTTTACTCAGCACAATGTCACACTCTATATCGGAAAACAATGACTTATCATTCTATAACTATATTACAAGCCTTGAGTGAATTGCCATATACAAGTGCAAATAAATAAATAAATAAAGCGCTGCACTATTTGCTGATTTATATTTAATATAGTAAACATTTAAAAATATGTGTACTCTGTGCTAATTTGCTGTATAATCACATTTAACAGCATAACATGTTTTAGTTTGGATTTCTGCTATAATTTGGATTCTTGTCCTACAGATCCCACAGGATATAACTGAGGCAAATCTGCACTTTACATCAAAATGCCAAGTTGGGATGATTTGGCACATATGATTCTGTAGAACGCTCATAAAACCACATAGTGTGACAGAAATTACTGTTTACTAGCAGTAAACATTTTAGTAATGTTATTATTTATATTTTCTGGTCACAGGAAAGAGGATTAGGCAGGAAGACACAAATAGAATAGATGGGTATGGGATACAGAATAGAGAAATTGCATTGGGTCTGAGTATCAACTATATATGACTAGAATTTTGCCCGCCACAAAATGACAGTAATCAAATTGTAAGTGAGCTAATGCTGTTTGGTGTATGGTAATGAACTGAATAATACATTAATAAAGGAATATACTTTACCTATTTTTAAGTAATAAATGCAGGAAGCATTATGCTGAAGAGCTGACAATCTGTTTTCCTGTTGCTGCAGTATACAATGTGCGTTTTGAGTGCTGTGGAGCTGCTGTGTAAGTGTCAGCAATGTGTGCAGTGTGTAGTGTAAATAGTGTGCGTGCGCAAGGAAAATCCGTTAGGGTAGCTATGTACTTACGCGTTATGTAAGTTAGTGTTGTAAAATGGCGCCTAATGTGCGGTACGCGGCTGTTGGTGATTTAGCGTCCTTGTTCTTGCACCTCGTCCACCTTTTTCGGAAAATCTGCATGTGAATGGTGGTGTTTTGCATGTTTATGGTCCTGTAGCCTTGTTTCCGTTTTTTTTCGCCGGCCACTTTTTCTCTCGTTTATGTAATTTTCGGGTGTCTAAACTCTTGAATTTGGACTTAAATGGACGTGTAACTTCACTTGCAGAGGTCCCGGGTGCCCCCACCCCCTTGCTGTGGGTAAGCTTTTATGTGTTTGTTGTGTGTATTTATTGTGTTTTAAATGTTTTGAGGTTCGCGCAGGTCAGCCGTTATTTTACTAAGTCCCGCGTCTTGTATTTGTGTGTCGTAAGTCCATAAACGTTGCGAGGTCCGCAGTTGCTGGCAAGGAGCGCCTTCGTCACTCCATGCCAGCAACTGAGGCCCTCGCTTCGCAAAGGGCCGCAGCGTTATCAACAACTTTTGACAACCTGCAGTTATGACAACTATACAGTATATGTGATTTTTACAGACCAAAAATAAAGGTCCTGTGTAGTTTTTTTATTCTATATGATCTTTTGTTTAACTACTCATGGTAATGGCAAAACATAATAAAAAAATAAAATAAAAATACAACTTTACATTTTGCAGTTTCTTTGCTGCATTCTTCCATTTTGTTTTCTTGTCTGCTGCTGCCTGTTACTTCCTTTAGAGGGTGTGTCCTTGTGCAGTAATTATTAGATTCTCTGTAGTCCTACTGTCCTTCGGTGTATGGGCTTGTGTTCTTCAGTGAAGCTGTGAGCTCTACCATGTAGGGTCACCCAAGATGGGCAGACAAACCGCGGCCCACTTGAGAAGGAACTGGCAACCCACTTCAGTATCTTTGCCTAGAAAACCTTATGGATAAGTGCAACCAGAAACAGCCAAATGTGCCTGGGTTTTGCGGTCCATATGGTCACCGATAGTCGGGCACGACTGAAGCACTAAACAACAACAGTAGTCCTGCTGATGGCACGGATGGCTCTTATTGCCACATTTTCATTTTGCAAACACAGACTTCCTGTACATTCATAGTTTCCTCCCACCTCAGGAAGTTACCTGCGGAAAACAAAATGAAACATGAATGTATATAAATGGTAATAAATGAGAAGCTGTGTTTACAATCTAAAAACATGTATATTTTTCAAGTGTTTTTCTTTAACACAGTATTTATTAAAACAATCTGACATCGTGGGTTTCTTAAAATTGGGTTTCTTAATTGGCAAGTTTCATATAAAATGTTTATCTTAAATTATTTAAGTTGATCCTCCTCGATGTAATTCTCATAAGTTTACACTTACTTGAAGGCACACATAGAGCTTCTGGATCTTCCTCATTTCTTCTTGTATTCTCTCTTGCTGGCTGTCATCTTGTACACCTGTGAAGCATCAACAGTGTTTTATAACAAAAGGACCACTGTAGTTATGGAAAAAACTTCATATATTTGTGACATATGCAACAAACGAAGAAAATTTGTGACTATGGGCCCTATTCTATAACCCACATCATAAAGTTACACCTTTTTAAAGTCACTCTCAATATTGCCACATATTCTATTAGCTACTGGCATCCTGATTGCGACTTATCCGCCCACAATCGCTATGGGCCAGCCAAAGACGCAACTTAGGGCTAGCTTCTCCATTGTTTTTTTACAAGTTGAACAATATGAGTGCTAAATAATTAATATTACACAAAATTAGTGTTCTATTAGAACTTATTAGAACTTATTAGAACTTATTACTTAGTAGTTCATCTAGCTCACAAATTAAGTCTGATCCACAACTGAAAAAAGGATCACGTTTCTGACAAAAATATTATGAGTACTAACACTTCAAACACTTCTTAGAGCTGTATCAGCAGTTAAACACACACTGCTGTACTTTAAAAGCATGGGAAGACCTTAGAATGAATTGCCCAACAGTCTCAAACTTAGAAATATGCAATTCTAAATATTATTTTTAACTGCTATTTCTGAGTAATAATTTCTGAGTCTAACTTCCATGTTTTACTTACATCATGATGAAGGCCTCATTAACTATTGGCTGTGTCTAAAAAGTAAATTACAGGCGTGCTTAAATATTGTCAGATCATATGATCACGCCCCCTGAAATCCTACTTAAAAAGGTAGGGTTTATGAGTGGAGACTGAAAGACTTAAGATGTGGGCCGTTAGAAGAAATGTGCAGCCAAAATGAAGGGTCTGGGTCTCTTACAGACTTCTAATAGGGTCCAATTTTAGTCATAAGAAAACAAAGCAATTTTAAGGAAAATGTGTTCTGATAAATTAACTCTAACATAGTTTTATTACCATAACTTATACAGTTGCTGAGGGTTTTAGTTTATTGCATTAAAAAATTTAAGCTGATAACCTCTAAAAAAAATACTTTTAAATCCAAGTCATGGTTGATAATTGGAAAAATTATTTAAAAAGGAATAAAAAAATACAGTCTCTAATTTATTATGAAGTGCTCTGCTATAGTGGCAAAATCCATTGCTTTGTGTGACAATTTGGAAGGGAACTTGGATGAAGATAAGGTTTGCATGCATTACTATTAAACATGCTTTCACTAAGGAATGCTAACTTAAAATATCAGCAAGTGGAATTTATTATTTTCCATTATACAAATGTCAAATCAGGTTAACAAAGAAAGCTATGGCTGCCCCACTACATTATTAACAAGTATTGGAGCATTTTCGTTAAAGGAGTTGAATAATTATCTGCATTCAAAGTCTACTCCCACTTGTAGAAGCAGAAAAACAGAAACAAAATAGTGGATCCTGCTATATCATATAGAAAGGGGTATCCTACCTATAAATAGGGATGTCAAGAAATCACTAGCCCATATAGCATTTATGGGATGTCTCTTTCAAATACTGGGACTCATGCTCCTACAGCTATACAGTGATAGCCATGGTAATGGAACTACCTGATAACATTTACATTATTGGGGCATTGAGAGCAACCAATTACACTTTCACAAGACCCCCTGTTGTGACTAATTTGGGGACTCCCTTAAACTCCACAAGAAACCCTGTTATTTGGGACCTTAACATGTGTGATTGCGAATATGAAAAGCTATCAAAATGGACATGAGATGTGTTTTAAGGACTGTGACAATTTGTCTTTCATTTATGTGTCATGTTTAAATAATTATTGTGTGCATATATTTACTGTCATGGTTTCTTGTGGTTATTGATGTATGGTGGCAATATGGTTGATGGAATGAACACAGTACAATGTGTCTCACAGGCTATAAGTTATGTTATCAGGGCCTTACTAGTTCTATTGGAACCTATTATCAGTCAGAATTATTTAGGGACTTGCTGGCCCCTAATTGTCATCAGCCATATTGCCTAGCCGGGTGCCATTTTGACTGTTTGTTGACCCTGGGCTGCATAAACTTCCCCAATGGTACTCTACTCCCTAGTCTATCATGCTTGACCGAACAAGATAACCCTAAGCTCTGGTATATCTGGCAACCAGGGAGTTTTTTCCCCCCACCTAGTAACAGTGTGGGAGGTCACAGTAAGAAAGCAGAACCGTCATACAGGGAAGGACATTATGAAAAGGGCGTTGGCGAAAAAAAAGTGTGTGTGGCGGGGGTGGGAGATATGGGTTTATTGTTTGGGTTTTTAAATGTGTTTGGAAGAAAGAATAAACAGTCAGTCTCTGCACTAAGAAACGGTGTTAGCTGCTATTTCTTCTATGATGTCCAATTCTAATTAAGGAATCTGATTTTCCTGTTTCTCCATTAATGATGTCCTGATCTGAATTGCTGGGCGCTGAGATGAATAAAGTCACAACCTGCAGATTGCTCCTGTAAGCTAAAGCAGGAAAATTAGGGGAATGTGACATCCCCAATAAAAAGAGGAGTCTCCACTCATTCAAATAATGTCACATGCCATTATAATGCTCAGATAAACATTCTAATATTGATAATAACTTACATGCTACTTATAACAACTGATAAAAATAATGCATTTTTAAATCGGCAGTACTTTTGATTAAAGGATCTCTGTCACTCCAAAAGGAAGCTGATTTATTTTTAAAGAGCGTTAAAAATTGTCTACACATTGTATTCATAGTTTTGCTGTACAGCAAATCATTTTTTAAATATTTTTAATTGATTTTGCGGCTCATTTATGCTAATGTGCGGCTCATAATGCTAATATGTTACTCAGTATGCTAATGTAAGGCTCATTATGCCAACGTGATAAGGCTAAAAGAGGGTGGTCTAACTGCCTGATAACATTTGGGGGTCTTCATTTTGGCTACTACAGAGACAGACAAGCAGACTGTAATCCTAACTAGCACATCAAGGCAGCTAATTAATATGTACAAGCTGTTCATTTGCATATACATACGGTAACAGCATGGAATTCCAAGGATAGATAACTTTTGGAAAAAATGGATAACATAACATCGCCAGTTTTTAATTCTATTTAAGAATAACTTTAAAAAAAACTGGATTTGGAGGCGATAGTCCCTTAATATATTTAACAAACAAAGTCTGACACTTTTTGAAACTGGCAAAATGAGCATATTTCATATTTTCTTATCAGATTCTTTTTTTTTTTTTTCTCCCAGAAAAAGCGCAAGAATTTTATATTCAAGATCTGCTTTACAGAACACAACCTTTCCATCTGCAGCCCAGCCAGTGATGAAAGGGTCCTGTCAAATGAGCAAATAGCATATTTCTGATTATTTGAAAGGACAGAGCAGAGATATAACTCCAGAGAGCTCTCCAAAGGTTAGAACCAATTTCTCCCACTGTCGATGAGGATTATTAAACTATACGCTTCCACAGCTGCCTGTCGGAATATTGATATTAAGAATCTTTAACCAAAAATGTTTTTTTTGTAATTTACACTTTTTCCCCCTTTAAAGTCACAGCCGCCTACTGAAAAAAGCATTCATATAAATAAATATTATTATAAATGATTGTTAATAAAAAAAATTAGTGAAACAATTTCATGAAAGTTTGCTATGTAATGCATTAATGCATATTATTAGTTATGATTGTGGGGCATGATAGGTAAAATGAGCACACCCAGTTGCTATAGATTAGTATAATAAGACTTTAAACATTAAAATTCTCTGAGATAATTATCTTTTTCCATCTGGCTGTGCTTTTGTAGTTTATTGTGAGGCATAATATCAAAAGGGAGGTAGGAGCTTTTCATGTAACTCATGCATAAAATACCCAACCTTTAATTAAATTAGCTGACAAACTCTACCTGTTCTAATTGCATGCGTACTCAAGGCTTGATTTACATATCTGGTGCATAAAGATAAATAGACTCGAGTATAAGCCGAGGGGGCCCTTTTTAGCCTTAATAAAAGGGCTGAAAAACTTGGCTTATACTCAAGTATATACGGTAAGTCGCGGTTTCCTTTTGTCAGTGTTACGGACCGTATTTTTTTTCATGCAATTTTTTTCAAAGTGCTACAAGTCTTGCAGTGTGAATTGTGTATTTGAGTTTTATCTTGATGTGTAGTCCGGCGGGTCGAAGGTATGATGGTAAAGTGGTGCGGGGTGGTATGGGATGAGCGCCTATGGCACTCATCTCCACCAGGGCAAGGAGCGCCTTCGGCTCCTTGCCTGGCCGCAAGCGCAGTTTCCCTGTTGCGTTACCAACGGATTTTGGCAAGCCGGCTGCTAACAACAATATATATATATATATATATATATATATATATATATATATATATATATATATATATATATATTTAGTGTGTCCAAAATCAGATTGGCACTTTATTGTTACGGAGAGATCTCAAAACATACAAAGATCTCACTTCCCCCACACGCCTAACCACTCCTCTTGTGGGCAATAGCTTGTTACTCTCACCACCTGGGAGATGTTTATCCAATGAAACATCCCCCAGTTGCCAGATCCCAACTTACAGGGTTATAAAACTAAACTTCCCCCTTCCAGACTAAAGCCAGAGGATTTGTGCATGGCTGCCTTTCAAAGTCATATACATTCTTTAGAATTCTTTAACCCTTTGTATATCCCAGATATGACTGCATTAACTTTAATATCTAAGCATAGCCTACTATCCTATTTCTAATACAGATACAGTATTTTAATGTTAATCAATGACAGTACTATATGCACTTATTACATCCATGATATAACTACATGTATGCATTACATCCATGATATAACTGTTAAGCAAGTTGTTAGTACCTACTAACCACACATATAATCACTGATGAACCCCAAACCATCCAGTGGGCCCTTCTGTTCATAACACTCAGGATTTATATAGTACAGACTTTGATTTGCTTCTATACCCTTCTTAATACATGCTAATATTTTACTGCCTCTGTAGATGCTGCTTGGCACTAAGCATTGTTACATAGTTGTTCAGTCCTTCAGTCGTGTCCCATATGGATCACAGCACACCAGGCACATCATGTGTCTGCCATGAAAACAATATGGATTAGTACAACCAAAGATACTGGAGTGGGTTGCCAGTTCCATTTCCAGTGGACTGCGTTTAGTATGACCTCTCTGCTATGACCCGCCCATATTGGGTGACCATACATGGTATAGCTCAGAGATCGATTCAGGCACACAAGCCCCTTCACCACAATAAGGTAGCGATCCAGTGTCCTTAAGCACTACTAAATACCTTTCTATCTCTGATATCGCTAGATTGGTTACATTTAGATGCTTAGTTTTTATCTAAAAAGTATAACTTGAAATTTATTAGTAATAAATATTTTCTGCGGTTTAGCTGCCCATTCTTTTAATTTATGGAAGTATTCTTACAGTGAAAGTACATTTTACCTTGCACAACTTAGTGTTGACCGCAAATATGGAGACATTACTTTCCAATCCTACTAAAAAGGAGAGGACTAAATGCTGAACCCTGAGGAACCCCACGTCCACAATAGTCCAATCAGAGTATGTTCCATTTACAACAACCCTTTGCTTCTTGTCTTTTAGCCAGCTCTCAATCCATGAGCAGATATTTACTGCAATTCCTGTATCCTTTAGTTTGCACACTAGTCGTCCATGTGGCACTATATCGGACGCCTTTGCACAATCCAAAAAGATTACATCCACTGAGTTGCTTTGATCCAAGTCCATACTAACCTCCTCATAGCCACTAATTAGATTTGTTTGACATGACCAAGCCCTCATAAATCCATGTTTTCTACTACTTATAATCTTGTCTAAACATACATATTCTTGTATACTTTCTCTTATTAACCCTTCTAAAAGCTTTCTCACTACCGAAGTGAGGCTCACTGGTCTATAATTCCCCGGATTTGCTCTTGCTCCCTTCTTAAATATAGCTATTACTTCTGCTTTTCTTCAGTCATCTGGTAGAGACCCTGTGTTGAGTGAATCTTGAAAAATTAAATATAATGGTTTGGCTATTACAGAGCCCAGTTCCCTCAGTACCCATTGATGTATTCCATCAGGATCTGGGGCTTTATAAACATTTATTTTTTCCAACCTCTTTTGGATTACTTCCTGTGTTAACCAATTATTTGGCAAAGGTAGTGTAGCCCCATTATGTTGCAGTGTCCCAACCACTGGTACCTCCCTTGTGTATATCGAAGAAAATAACCTATTTAGCTAATTTGCCTTTTCCTGGTCACTAATTATCAGACATCCTGTGTCACATTTTAATGTTCCTATAGCTTCCTTCCTGGCATTCTTCCCATTAATATATGAACCTCCCTAAAATCTCTCTGGGCTAGCATGAAGCACTTGTAATATCTTGTAAAATACTACATTGAAGGTCCTTGTCCTAAGCTTTTTTTCTAGATCCATAAAATCTTTTTCAGGCTCAAAACAAAACATATTACCCACCTCTTCCCCTCAAAACAATTTGCTCCATGACAACTGGCATGGACTATGTGTAAAAGATAAATACACTGACATTTAAATGTATCAATATGCAAATGAAGTGTCCCTACAAGGTACAGTAGGTGGCCCTAGGTGACTGCCTTGTGTGCCTAGATATAAATCCACCATGTGTACTTTTCTGCAATAACTGGAATTTTGATGTGTCAATGATGAATTAAATGCATTCTTATACGATTAATATTTCAGTAATCTTGAGCATGTTATCTGAAATGTAAATAGTACTGTCAAAAAAATTCAATTATCTCACTGCTTTATTCTCTATCTGATATAGTACAGACAATAATACACAGCTACAAAGAAATGTAGATGATGCTTATCTTTAGCACTGAAAACTGATAGGGCCATCTATCCTTTCATAACAAAACCCAACAGCGGTGACACTTTAATGAAACATGAAAGGACCAATGTAATTTGGAGGAAAATTATATGTTTGAAAGGAAAAAAAACACAAAACAAACAATATTAGCAGCAATATAAGCCATGGATAAAAAAATTGAATTTGGATTTTTTCAGTCTCTGCTTTTTCTATGGGCGTTTCTTTCTTCGTCAGCAAGTTGACCTGAAGCCTGAACAGGAGGGTAATCCTACTGGGACTTAATCTTCCATTAAGTCCTATTATCAAATTGTACTTCAAAGTATTGCAATAGGACTGGATAAATGTGTTAGGGTGCATGTGACGAACCATGGATCCAGCTATTATGGACAAAGCAAATGCCTCAATCCATCAAAACGTGATCACATATATAGTTGTCGTACTGCAATTTGTCGTCATTCTTAGCAGACCTCCCGATGAGTGCCAAAGGCGCTCATTGCGAGGCCCGCATGACTTGCATCAATGAGCCCGCAGGATCCTGAGGCATGCAATACTTTACGGCACGCAGTAATTTACGACTTTAACGGCCAAGCGCCTAAGGCCCAGGAACCACAACAAACAAAAAATTAACTAAAAAAAATATTTATACACTCACATACAGCACACGGGGAGAGTCAGGAAGCCTTGGAGTGAGGTGGAAGGCTAATTGAAGTCATATTTGGGGTTTTTAGTCACTCGAAAATCACTAAAGCCAGAAAAAAATGGTGGCGGAAAAAACCTAACAGGACGAAAACGAGGCCAAAGGCAATAAAAAAGAGCTCCAAGCCAGTAACTCTTATCCTAAGGCAGTAACACTTAACCCAAGTCAGTAACACTCATCGCAAGGCCCCTAAACTACATGG
Source organism: Discoglossus pictus (assembly GCA_027410445.1). Classification (NCBI taxonomy): domain Eukaryota; kingdom Metazoa; phylum Chordata; class Amphibia; order Anura; family Alytidae; genus Discoglossus; species Discoglossus pictus. The sequence continues at coordinate 3,684,786 of CM050176.1, read as the reverse complement.
GGGGGGGCGGGGGGAGGCTTGCCATGAGCGCCGAAGGTGATCATTGCAAAGCAATAAAGTTGCGGATTCGAAAAAACAGCAATGAGTTGCAAGGCCTGCAAAGCAATACGGTGGGGAGGCTTGCAATGAGCACAGAAGATAATCAGAGGGGCCATAGCCTCACATTGTGTGGCAAACCGCATTGTCTGGCTTACAATTTTATTGCCGTAATTTTTGACGGTCAAGTCGCTAGTTGAATATAATAGTTAAAAATGAAATTCCTTTATTTAATAATTTTAAAATATTTCGCTCTATATGAAGACAAGTTCTTAATAATAGCGTACTATAAATATGACACTTCAGAAGACCTTAATGAACCATATTTGCACTCATTTTTCTTGAAGGATTAGATTTGATAATGTATAATTATTAGAAATTAAACAATGATAAAGAATCAACTATTTTAAGCAGCTATGTTATTTTAAGCAGTCACGATTTCAAAACACTATTGTTTAATGAGGAACTTTAATGAGAAATGATACCTTTATCTAATGTACTGACAATTATAAAAAACTATACATCTCCATTAATACCTTTTTATGATGCTTTCAGTTTTCAAGTTTCCCTTTTCCTTGACAAGAAAGGGAAATGTAATACCCTGGCAGAAATTGTGAAATTTTGGAGTTTATTTTGAAAATATGACTGATCATGCAAAAGAAAATGTATTTTATTGAAAGATAGTGATGATATGAAGCCATTTATTGTCACATAGTTGTTTGGCTCCTTTTTAAATCATAATAATAACAGAAATCACCCAAATGGCCCTGAATAAAAGTTTACATACCCTTGAATGTTTGGGCTTGTTACAGACACACAAGGTGACACATACAGGTTAAAATGACAATTAAAGGTTAATTTCCCACACCTGTGACTTTTTAAATGGCAATTAGTGTATGTGCATAAACAGTCAAATAATTTGTTAGCTCTCACATGGATGCACTGAACAGGCTAGATACTGAGCCCTGGGAAGCAGAAAAGAACTCTCAAAAGACCCGCGATACAAGGTAATGGAACTTAATAACGATGGAAAATTATATAAAAAGATACCCAAAGCCTTGAAAATGACAGTACTGTTCAATTACTTATTAAGAAGTGTAAAATTCGGGGATCTCTTGATACCAAGCCAAGGTCAGGTAGACCAAGAAAGATTTCAGTCAAAACTGCCAGAAGAATTGTTCGGAAGAATAGAAAAACCCACAGGGAAAATCAGGAGAAATAAAGGCTGCTCTGGAAAAAGACGGTGTGGTTGTTTCAAGGAGCACAATACGACAATACTTGAACAAAAAAGAGCTGCATGGTCGAGTTGCCAGAAAGAAATCTTTACTGTACTAATGCCACGAAAAAGCCTGGTTACAATTTGCCTGACAACACCTTGACACACCTCACAGCTTCTGCCACACTGTAATTTGGAGTGACAAGACCAAAATAGAGCATTATGGTAACAACTATAATAGCAATGTTTGGAGAGGGGTCAACAAGGCCTATAGTGAAACGAATACCATCCCCACTGTAAAGATTTATTTGGCTCACTGATGGTTTTTTTTTTTGGGCGGGGAGGGGGGGGTGGCTCTAAAGGCATGGGGAGCCTTGTGAAAATTGATGGCAAGATGAATGCAGCATGTTTAAAAACAATTCTGGCCGACAATTTGCATTCTTCTGCATGAAGGCTGCGCATGGGACGCTCTTTGTCTTATGGTCATTGTCATGCTGAAAATTCCAAGGCCAAGTTGACCCTCCAGTGGTTACAGCAGAAAAAGGTGAAGGTTGTGTAGTGGCCATCAGTCTCCTGACCTTAGTATGATTGAGCCACTCTGGGGAGATCTCAAACGTGCGGTTCATGCAATACAACCAATGCCTTTGCATGACCTAGACGCATTTTGCCAAAATGAATGGGCAGCTATACCACCTGCAAGAATTAGGGGCTTCATAGACAACTATTACAAAATACTTCACGCTGTCATTGATGCTAAAGAGGGCAATACACAGTATTAAGAACTAAGGGTATGCAAACTTTTGAACAGGGTCATTTAATTTTTTTCTTTGTTGCCATGTTTTGTTTTATGATTGTGCCATTCTGTTATAAACTAGATAGAGTTGAATATGAATCCCACAAGAAATAAAAGAAATGTGTTTTGCCTGCTCACTCATGTTTTCTTTAAAAATGGTACATACTGTATATTACCAATTCGCCAAGGGTCTGCAAACTTTTGAGCACAACTGTGTGTGTGTATCTAGATGAATAATCAGAGCATTGCAGTATATAGTGATAACTTTTATTGTACAAACATTTTTATAGTTTTCATGAAAAAGCTTTCGAGAACAGACCTCTCTTTATCAAGTCAGAGTATTGCCTCTGACTTGACAAAGAGAGGTCCGCTCTCGAAAGGTTGTCAGGAAAACTATAAATATGTTATGCTTGTCCAATAAGAAAGGTATCACTATATATTGCAATACTCCCATTATTTATTTATTTATGTATATATATATATATATATATATATATATATATATATATATATATATATATATATATATATATAATTTTTCAACATTTTCAGAAGCAAAAATATGTACTTACAAACCGTATTTGTAGATTGTGGCTCACCACAAAACATCTGTTGGCGTGTCCTCTAGAATTTGATCTTTCGGTCCACACTTAAGCATTTCTATAACCCTATATTTTCTCCTCACACTTACTATTATTGAATTATTTTTTAAATAAATAGAATCTTCTCAGAATAACCTGTTTTTGCAACATAAGACACTTATGTGGTGATCTACACTTATTACTGTGCCACATGCTTTAAGCTAAAGATACGAAAACACCCATTTTACAGATGTGAAAGATGGCAGCATGCATGGGATTGTTCAGGGATGGAGAGGGAGGTGCCAGAAGCTGATAGTCTATTAGTTTGTTGGCTTTTTAAAAGCAAGAGAAATGTAAATATATCATAATTATATTAAGGAGGAACATATTAATCAAACCTAGTTTGAATATTTACATTAATTAAACACATTCCAGAAGAGATAATTTAACTAATATTTAGGCAGAATTGTGTCTGACTGGGTTCACTATTTACCCTTCAATGATGGGAATAAATCTTAATTACCCACCATTACACTTTGGGTAATATGTATCCACAACATCATATGAGGGTACAAATGAAAGCTGCTTATCACCTAAGGATGACTTTTTTATAAGGTTGCCTGTAAATAAATGCAATGTGTTTCAATGGTAAATCTTGGATCTTAGCTTTAGTGATCTCAAAGAGACCCACATATTAATTCCCACATATTCTCTTAATTATTAAAAAAAAAAAAAAAAAACATCTAGATTCCTGGATACTCATCTGCACTAACAAATAGAGCAGATAAAAAAGGTAAAAAACTAAAAAAAAAAAAATTTGCTGCTCTCATCGGCGCTCTGATGATTTAACCAACCAAATGACCAGAGCTAATTAGCTCTGTTTTTTTACTATGAAAAGGGAATTTATTGGCACTTATTCACTAATTATTTATATTTAGGCGTATGTCCTTTTACAATTATTTACACTTTAATTGCACTATTGTTCATGTTCTCTTTAGAAAGAGAACTTATTTTTCATTAATTTAGTCTAATTTGTAGTTATTTGCACTCTATCATATAATTTAGTATAATATTTATTATTTTTATATATATATATTTATATATTGTTATCACTAAATATTTCACTATTCTATTTCCAAATATATGTTACCCTGTGCTTACAGCCCATTATATGTTCATGAGGCCCATTTGATAATTCAATATATCTAATTTTTAAGCATTATTTTTAGATTATGATGAATAAAGATTTCATGTTTAGATTGTAAATAATCAGATGTTAAGTACCATAGAAATACTTGTCGTCCATATTATCTAATTTTAGAATTTAACAAGTTTTTTTACTTGGTCCTTGGTGCTCTGATTCAGGGCTTGAACACTTGCTGACTTTGCAGCAGGAGCCTGGTATAAGAAGAATTCTACTTCTTAAACATAATGTGTTGTGTGATGGTGTTACATTGCTAATAGCAAAAGAATCTTGAACAAGCTATGTGATAAAATATTACCAGTCTCACAGAACAGCTTTCTTTGCAATAAAAGTACATTGTTTGTGTAAGAATATATCATTATATCCGTATATAATTATTGTGTATAATTGTTTACATTGACGTTCAAGATAAGTGTCTAAGCAGTGAATTGTATTTTTCTATTTTTGCATTTTATTAGTCACTTCGGTAAAACCTTGGATCTAAATAAGATCTTCTCAGTTCTGCTGAACAGCTGCTACAAAGTAAACTAATATCACCATTTGTTTTTTAGTCGTGCCGCTATAGACCACAGAAACGCTCCACACATCTGTTATCAGTGCCCCTCCGAGCTCAATCAAGCTCATGATCATTGCTCAAATGAGCTCATCTATTAATCTCCGTCGTCCCATTCACGTTTCATGAACCCTTTTTCAGCATCCGAGTCTTATCAAAGGTGTCAATTAAACAGATCTCAGTCTAATTTATGGTACCATCTCATATCCTTATATATTACTACTGGGAATTCCATAGTTCTACCTATATGGACTGACAAGATCCGAAGACCTTCCTGGAATCTAGCACCTCTTCTCTCCCCCATTGTTGTAATACCCATCCAAATGACTATTAAAAGACTATGATTGCTTTTCTGGTTCCGGTGGAATGACTATTGAATACCCGACCTACAGAGGTCACAATATTCTCAAAGGACTCCTAAATGCCTAGCCCACTGGAGCCAATTAATTATCCAGCACACAAGCTCAAATAAGCCAGGTTAGGAAACCATACTCTCTGATATCCCTCACTCAGCTGAATGGCACGAAGGCGGCCAACACTCCTTAAAGCGACAGCCCTCGAACCCCCAAAAGGGGCCCTGACATGGTGCGATAAGCTACACCATTTGGTGGGGAGATAAGGTAGCACCTGGCTCGGGCTGTAGATATCCTGGGACCTGGACCCTGGCTGCAAACTCCGTAGCCTCTTCCCTGCTTCTATACATCGGACTTCCACCAATCCGCACTTCCCACTCTGTAAGATTGGTGTAGAGTTGGACAGGCTGACGAATCAGGTCAGAGCAGTCTGGGATCAGACCCAAACTGGTCCATTTTCATTAGGAGGGAATTTCGAAAGTCCAAAAAGGTGCCCACATTATGTTTGCCTATGTAAATGTGTCTTATTGTATAAGAAAAGTGTATAAAAAGAGAGACCCAAAAACAAAGATTGTACTCTTTCTGAGAGACATAGAAATGGTATGTTTCTTTTAGAGGAAAGGCTTTTATTATTATATTCTATAAAGAAATTCTTAAAATTGTCCTAAAATCTTGCACCTTGTCCTGAGAAGAAGGGAATCTGAGGATTGGGTAACATTAGCCCTTTTCAAGCTCACTGAAGAGGCAGAGCCTGACATGGACCTTCATTGAAAGTTAATATCTTAACTTTTTAATAGCATGTCCAAGCTTGCCATAGCTTTCCTCCCCAGAAGCAAATATGTTTTAATTTCATGGCTGCAGTAACCATCTGCAGAGATCTTGTTGCCCAGGAAAATAACATCTTTCACTGCCTCCACTTTTTCCCCATCTATTTGCCAGGAACTGAAGATGCTGTTTGCCATGATCTTCATCTTTTTAACTTTGAGCAGGAGGCCACCTTTTGCACTCTCTCGCCTTCACCCAATAGGCCCTTTAGTTCCTCCTCACTTTTGGCTATGAGAGTAGTATCATCCACATATCTGAGGTTGTTATTTCTTCCAGCAATATTCACTCTGCCTTTGGATTTATCCAGTCCAGCCTTACTCACGATGTATTCTGCACATAAGTTGAATAAGTAAGGTGACAATATACAGCCTTGTTGCACTCCTTTACCAATCTTGAACCATTTGGTTGTTTTTGATTCTTAACTGTTGCTTTTTGGTCCACTCACAAATCCCTCAGGAGGTGGACGAAATGGCCTGGTACCCCCATCTCTTAAAAAACGTGCCATCTTTATTGTGATTGGCACAGTCAAAGGCTTTAGAATAGTCTATAAAGCAGAAGTAAAGTTTTTTTGGAACTTTCTTACTTTCTCTATTATCTGGCGGATATTGCCAATTTGATATCTTGTGCCTCTAACTCTGCAAAACACAGATTGCACATAATCTGGTATTTCTCAGTCCATATAATGTTGGAGCCATATGAAATGAGTGCCATTGCACCATAACTGGAGCACTTTTTGATACTGCTTTTTGGGATTTGGATGTTGAATTAACTTTTCCAATCCACTGACCACTGTTGTGTTTTCCAATTGTGTTGACATAATGCAAACAACATTTTCACAGCATCATCTTCTAGGATTTTGACCAGTTCAGTTTGGATTCCACCAACTACTGCAGCTATGTTGTCAGCAAGGCTTCCTAGGGACCATTTCAGTAAAGTGTCCAAAATATCTGGCTCCAGCTCTTTAATTAACTGAGGTTTACTCCATTTATTCTGCAGGATTATGGACCCAGGGGAGAAGATCTGGTGGTTCCAGTCCATTTAGTTGACTAATTTCCAGGATATCACCGTTTCATCTTGTCATCTCATCTGTCATCTTGTGCATGTCCAGTTTACCTTGGTTCATAGTTCTAACATTCCAGGTTCCTATGCTGAATTGTTCTTTGCAGCAGTGGACTTTCCTTTAGCCTCCAGACACATCTGCAGCTGGGCTTTCTCTTGATTTTCGCCCTACCACTTCATTAGATCTGGTGCTACTCATACTCGCCATGTGCACTTCTCCTGTAATGTGGTAGACACCTTCTGACATGAGGGGTTTATCTTTCAGGGGGCCATATTATGTCTCTGGTTATACTTATCCATAAGGTTATCTTGGCAGGTTGCCATTTCTTCTCCAATAGACTGCAATTTGCTGACCTCTGCTGTGACCTGCCCATCTTTGCTAACCCGACATGGTATAGCTCACAGTTTTATTTAGAACATGTATGTATGTATGTAAAATGTAATTAAGGATTTTAAAAAAATATATACAGTGTGTTTGTGTGTTGTTTAGTTATTTAAATATATGTTTGACCCTTGTAAGTATTGTGATATGAACATGTATTTTTGTAAAATGTTGATGTAATGGTTTTTTAACCTGAATTTTGTATCTGAAGAATTGTTCACTTTAATATACATTGAACCCAGAGGAAAGTAAAAAGTAAAAAGCCTTGTTGAAACGTCTCGATTTTTAACATGAAGTTTAAAATATATGTAAGCAATAACCTTGAAAGTATATATTTTTAAACTTGAACTTTATTTTTTATGTAACTTTGGAAGTTGTCAAAACATTTGTATAATTTTGAACATTATAAACAGGAACATAGTGAATACATTTTGTAACGTAATTTTGTATTAAAAGTATTAACATTTGAATGTAAAAACAGTTGAACTTTAAATTAATAAGTATTAACATGCAATTTGTATCAGAATAATTGTTAAGTTTAATATACATTGAATGTAGAGGAAGGCATACAGTAAAATCTCTCCTTAAACCGTAACTAATGAAAGTAATTCCTTACTGACCACATAAACTGGCGATAAACATTAATGTAGGTAGTAATCTTAAGATAACAGACAATATTGACATTGTGACTTAAAAGGTGCTTGAGCTCTTAACATGAACTTTGTAATATGCTGAATGTAATAACTGTAAAATATTGTTTTTAAACTTGTAACATTAGAAACATTAACATAGTGACTTAACATTTTAACATAATTTTTCATAAAAATGCAAGTCAAGTTTTTTGTGAGGCGAATTATCCATAAACATTACTTCCATTAATTATGACGGAATGAAACAACTAATTGTTATGTATTTTTTAATGCTTTTAAGAAATGTTTGCATGGCTTTAATTTGTATCCTGCAAAGTTATAGTACTTCATAGTAGACAATGTTTTTAGTAAAAATACGTCCATCTTCTAATAAATCACCTTGACTTTCATTGTTTTCAATGTAAACTTTAATAGCCTGTGGATTTTTGCACCGTGACAACGCAACGTACAATTGACCATGTGCAAATACTGGTTCTTCCAAGAAAATACCCACAGATTTGAAAGTTTGACCTTGTGATTTATTAATGGTCATGGCAAATGCCATAATAATGGGAAATTGTCTTCTTTGAAGTATAAAAGGGAGACTACTTTCACTTGGTGTTAAATCTATTCTTGGTATGAAAACTCTCTCTCCTTTATGGGTACCAGTTAAAATTTCAGCATCTATAAAATGGTCCTTTAATTGTTGAACAATTAATCTTGTCCCATTGCATAGTCCTTTTTTGGGGTTCATATTTCGCAGTAACATAATAATTGCACCTTTCTTTAGCTGCAAAATATGTGGTGGCATTCCAGAAGGAGTTAGAGAGTTTATGAATTCAGTGGAAAAGTTAGCCTGACTTTCATTGTCATCAGCAAGTACAGAATCAGCACTGTGATAATTTCTTTGTGGTGCATTAATTTTTTTTAAGATTTCATTATTGAGGATTAATGCATCTTTATTTTTACATGTCAGTATGACTTGGTTGGCAAGCTCGCAATATTCTTCGTTATTTATGCTCCCTTCAAATATAGCGGATATAATATCTTGTTGACAAATCATATGAGGTGGGATCTCTACAGTGTCGTCAGGTAAATGTAGTATTTTTTCTGTTCTACCTTCTCCAATTTTAATAAGCCAATCATTGAAATCAGTTTGGCCTACTGATCTCATATTTTGTTGCAGTTGAAGATGGGTAAAATGTTTCCATACTGTGCTTGACTTGATACAGGTTTCGATAATGTCAGTTCTATTTCCATGTACAACAACAGGTAATGTTTGTCTGAAATCGCCACCCAACAACATTACCTTTCCACCAAATGGAAAAATATTATCCATGACTTCACAAAGCAAACGGTCAATACATTGGAGGGCATAGCATGACATCATTGTGGCCTCATCTATTATAATTAATTTACACTTCTTTAATTTCTTTGCTTGTAAGGATGTCATAAGAATATCTGACACAGAATTTTCTAAAATAGGCACTGGCAGTTTAAATCCACTATGAACAGTTCTTCCACCTTCTAATAAAAGTGCAGCAATTCCAGTAGTGGCAAACGCCATTGCTATTTGTCCTTGTGCTCGTACTGAACTCATTAATAAATTGTACAAATAGGTTTTACCTGATCCGCCAGGTCCATCAAGATAGAAATAACGCTCTGTCACCATGTCATCATCTATTGCATTTTTAATGACATGAAATGCTTGCAATTGTAGTGTATTTAAAGTTGCAAGTCTTTCTTGTGTTCTTTCTGCTTGTAGTTGAATGACATAGTCTTCAAAGTTAATGTCATCTATTAGACCTGGATCAGGCAAATTAAAACTTGCACAACTTAATCCATGAGTTAAAAATACTTCTTGGATTTCCATTAACGCTTTTAAGTGTGCAATGGGTTCATTGTATCGTCGCATAAAGTCTTCAGCCATATTACTTTTAAAAGTCTCCCACAAAGCTAATGCATTTGGAGCATTTGAGAAGATACAAATAAAAGCAAATTGTTCTCTCATCTGTCGTGGCATTTGACATTGTGCTGCTTCTTCTAAACATCTTTCCCACTCTGTATCATCAGCGAGTAAGTTTCTATGTCTTGCAGCTAAATGGAAGGATTCATATACAATGTCATGAACAGTTCTTAATTGTTCAAAACTTTGGGCTCCTGGAACATTTAAAAGTAATATCCGTAAGCAAAAACGTTCAACATCTCTTGGACTGACTGTGTACATTTGTGGAATTATTTTATTGCCTCTGGTTTTTCTTGGTCTCCATAATCCATTCACAAAAACATAGTGATATGGAATTTCAATATATAAGTATTCAGTTGCTTGAGCATCATTGGAATTTAATGCAAACCATGCAGTTAGTGTAGTGTGACGATCTTCACTTTGGGCCAATGCATTAATTTCATTTCCAGCATGGAAATAGACTAAATGTTGTTGTGGCAAATGTACTGCTAATCTATATACTGCATGTGATCTATCATGCATTTCAAATTTTAAAAGCCGCCACATAGCTTCTGGTGGACTTACATAGCGAGCATCTACATGAGATGCAAGTTCATCATGTACTAACTCACTACATTCAGGGTTGTCTGCACTTTTGACGACTACAGTAGTTGCATCATAGCCTTTGTAAATATATTTGTAGACATATTTAAAGGATTTGATGGAAGTGCAGGCTTCTACGTTGATGTGGGCGTTGTACTTCATGAGTAAATGAGGATTGTAGGGTACTACATATCTATTGTCCACTTTTTTTCCACGAATAATGGCACTATCTCCTTCTCTTCTTTTATAAAGTGGATATCCATCACAATTTGCATATGTTTTGTCTCGAAAATCTTTAGGAAAATCTTTTGAACAGTGATTATTTTCCATACATGGTGATTGTGGATTAAGGTCTCCACAGGGTCCATGAATCATGCGATGAGTAACAATCTCATATAGTCTACCATATAGTTCTGGATCTGGTAGTTCAGCAACTATGACTGCATCCACTTTGTCCGAAGTATCTAATTTATCTTTCTCTTGAAGTATTATCAGAAGATGTGCATGTGGAAGGCCTCTTTTTTGAAATTCAATCGTATATACATAAGCAAGACATTTGCCAAATAACTGATTTATAGTGAAGTCACGTATTAATTCATTTAATTTGATCTTGAAAACTCTGGCTACTAAATCTGGTCGATCAGAAGCAGTTTGTCCAAGAAGTAGATTTTGTGTAATTTCTGGCCATTGTGGATTACATGTAAATGTCAGAAATAAATCGGGTTTGCCAAATTTGGTGACAATAGCCATAGCATCATTGTATCTTTCTCTCATATTTCGAGGAGATCCTTGAAAGGAAGATGGTAAAATGATGGCTTTGCCAGCTGTCATGTCTCTGCTTGTAGCCACGTCAGCAACATAGTCCATGAGTCCACAATATTGTTCTACACATAGATTATCTTGTTGATATTTTATAAAGTTTAAATTATTTGCCTCAACTTGCAAATATGAATCAATAATCCATTGTTGTGTTAGTTTTCCACCACATAAAATCGGATTAAATTCATGCATAATGGCAATTTGAGCTACTTTAAATTCAAGCATAGAAACATTATTTCGGATTCTGGCTTTAGCATTTGGGTAACTGGGAAGGGTTAATTTTGGTTGCCAACCTGCTTCTCCATGTGGGAAAAAGATGGGATATGTCAATGGATCTAAATTTGGACTTAAGATATTAATATTAATAAATGGTTGCTCCTCATTTCTGGGATATATTCTAATGTCTCTTTGAAATGGTTGTTCTCCTTCATCATTCTGAAAGACCATTGCAACCTCATTTGATGTTGGCAAGTTATAACGACGTTTATCAGTATGTCTGTCTCTTTTAAGCACCATATTAACCTTTGGCATGGGTAATTGATGTCTTTGTGCATGAAGTTGTTGTTCATTTTCTACTTCTGCCAATTTTTTGTAAGCTTTACTGTAGGGATTGTTGTCCATAATGTTATTTAGCTCTATGAAAACACTGGGTAAGCATTTTTTATTTTCTTCCATCTGCATACGTTGGTCAACAGCTTCCATTGTATCTAGGACATATAGTTGAGCGAATTTTCTTTGCTCTCCTTCCTCTGGATGTAAATGTGAAGTACGATGATACATTTGTCCTTGGACTTTAAAACAGTAAGGACCATGTCCTGGTACATTAGCAGCTAATGTTGCCCCCATAGATGCAAAGGATATAGCACTATTGTAGGATCTTATGTTTGTCTTAAAATTTTTGTAGTTTGGAAAAGTAGGTTCAGTCATAATATTTTGTAAATAAATTGGAAATTCTTTCCTTTCTGGAAGTTTGAACTTTCCTTTTTGACAACAACTAATAAATTGTCCATCTCTGGGTCTCTCCTGTTTAAAATAATAAGCCTCACAAAACTGACATTGAGTAGTCATGTCCCCACAACTATGAACCTCTACTGCTAAAGACTTCAGTAAAGGACAATTTGCAAAGCATATAGGAGTTTGACTTGAATATTCATCAGGTGAAAAGTCATGGAATGTTTGAACAACAGGTTCTAAATGCTTAGTTTTTTTCGGGGCTTTTCTTGGTATATGTTGTCCTTGTTTTGTTGAAATGTCCTGTAAGGTTTCAGTAACAGGTTGTAAATGTTTTATTTTTGTAGTTGCTTTTTTTGGTCTGTCTTTAGTTGTATCTTGTAAAATGTCATCTGATGTTTGAGGAATAGATTGTAAATGCTTTAGTTGCTTTGTATTTTTTTTTGGCGTATCTTTCATTTTTGCAGCTGATAGTCTTTTGCTTGCAAGTCTTTTGCGTTCTTTTTCTCGTCGAATTTCTTTCTCCTCTGGTGTCTGCTGGGCGGCCCATCTCTCTTGTCTTTCTCTAGTTTGACGTCTTTTCTTCTCTTGTTTGCTCTCGTTATCAGACATATTAATCTGCAAAGGCCAAAAAAGAAATGTAATTGGGTATATTAAAGTTTGTAATTACTGTTAAAGATTATTGTGCACAATTGAGAAATAAAAGGTAAATCATTAATGTATCAGTTATATTTTGTTTAAAGTTATAATTCCTGGCCTCATTTAATAACAATTTGGCCAATTGAGTACTGCTGTAAATAAGCAGTTAACATCTTTTTTTTAAATATTTTTTTAGTTATTGAAAACCTTGTTTGTGGATAGATGTTTACCACTGAAAAACTTCTTTGCAAAAAAAAAACATTGATGTGCTTATTGAGCAATGTAATGCATAGTGCCAATTTAAATAGAATAAGGGACATAGTCATTAATTTTTTTTTTTTTTAGTTGACACAGATGCAGACGAAACATGTTTCTTTAGTTTTCTCCTTTTGTACTTATTATACTGTACCTTGGTTTAAGTGTGATTTAAATTCGAATGTTTGTTGGTCCTTGGTTGAAAATCTTTGTCCAATGTTCTGGTCCTCTGTTGTAAGTCCTCGTCCGATGGTGTGTTCCTCTGTGTAAAATCCTGGTCCTATGGTCTGGTCCTCTGTTGAAAGTGGTGGTCCAATGGTGTGGTCCTCTGGCGATAGCCCTCGTCCGATGGTGTGGTCCTCTGGCGATAGCCCTCGTCCGATGTTGTGGTCCTCTGGCGATAGCCCTCGTCCGATGTTGTGGTCCTCTGGCGATAGCCCTCGTCCGATGTTGTGGTCCTCTGGCGTTAGCCCTCGTCCGATGTTGTTGTCCTTTGTTGAAAGTCCTCGTCCGATGGTGTGGTCCTGTGTTGAAAGTCCTCGTCCGCTGGTATGGTCCTGTGTTGAAAGTCCTCGTCCGATGGTCTGGTCCTGTGCTGAAAGTCCTCGTCCGATTGTCTTCACGCAGTATCTGTTGTAACATAAAATTGAAAATGTTGTTTGAGTGAAATGTCTTTTAAATTCAAACTAAATGTCTTAAGTTTGGTGTATTGTATCTGTTCTAGTTCTTTTTTCTATGTGTTTGTCTAACTTTATCTACAATCCTGATTTGTTTGCACGACTTTTGTTATCCTTACTTAAGCTTCTTAGTAAGGCTTGTAGGTTGTGATATATTAAAGAAGAATATTAATTTAGTTTGCTATGTGTTTTTTTGTACAATCCTGTTTTGTGCACACCACTTGTGGTATACTTATTTAGCCTTTATTGGGATGGTTATATTTTTTTAAACATGAAATAAGAATATTAATGTACTTTGCTATGTGTTTGTGTGAGTTTGTTACCATCCTGTTTTGTGCGCACCACTTGTACTAAAGTTATTTAGTCTTCATTGTACTTGTTTATAGGTTGTTAAATATTAGAGAAGAATGTTAATGTAGTTTCCTATGTGTTTGTGTGAGTTTTTGTACAATCCTCTTAGGTGCGCACCAATGTTATTATTGTTATTTAGGCTTCTTTGTAAGGCTTATAGGTTGTCAAGCATTGAATAAGAAAGTAAATTTAGTTTACTATGGGCCTTATTCAATGTCAATTTTAGCAATTGAATAGTGCTCTAAATAAGCACATAGCATTATTTTTTTAAATAAGTTTTTAGTTACTAAAAACCTTGCTTTTGGATAGATGTTTACTAACTAAAAACTTCTTTAAAAAATATGTTATGTGCTTATTTAGAGCCCAATTCAATTGGGCAAACTGGAATTAAATGAGGGCCTATGTGTTTGTGTGAGTTTGTTATAATCCTGTTTTGTGTGTACCACTTTGTGTGTACCATATGTTGCATACTTTAGCCCTTATTCAATTGCATTTTGACCAATTAAATAGGACTCTAAGGCCCTCATTAAATTGCCATGTTGCCAATTGAATCGGGGTGTAAATAAGGACATCACATATATTTTTTAAAGAAGTTTTTAGTTATTAAGCATCTATCCAAAAGCACGGTTTTCACAAACTAAAAACTTCTTAAAAAAATATATATTATGTGCTTTAGAGCCGTATTCAATTTGCAAAATCGCAATTGAATGAGGGCCTAAAAGTGCTTATTTATAGCCATATTCAATTGGCCAAAATATCAATTGAATGAGGGCCTTTGGTTGCTGCATTTGGTATATTGTCGGGGCCTCATTCAATTGCATTTTGGGCAATCGAATAGGGCTCAATATGACCACAGAGCATGTTTTTTTACAGAAGTTTTTAGTTAATGAACTTGTATTTAAAAGCAAGGTCTTCACTAACTAAAAAGTTCATTAAAAAAATATCCTCTGTGCTTATCTAGAGCCCTATTGAAATGGGCAAATCACATTTAAATGAGGCCCTCGGCCATTAAAGATATATAGGTCCTCATTCAATTGCAATTTTGCCAATTGAAGAGGGCTCTATATAAGCACATAACATATTTTTTGACCAAAGTTTTTAGTTAGTTAAGACCTTGATTTTGTATCAAAGTTCATTAACTAAAAATTTCTGTATAAAAAATATGTTATGTGCTTATATAGAGCCCTATTCAATTGGCCAACTCACAATTGAATGAGGCTCATGGTTCGTTTCTTTGTTATACTTAATACTTTACCTTGATTGAAGTGTCGAATGACAGAGGGTCCCCTCCTGCCAATCTTAATCCGCCGATCTTCTTGTAGTGTCTGTTTGAAAAAGAAAGTGAAATCGTTAATTGTATATTTTTTATTTAGCAAACCATGGCCTTTTCAGCATGTAATGTATTTTTATATCTTACCTGTTCTTCTTTATTGGTGTTGTTTAAAAGGGATTGTGCTTCACAATGCACGGTGCAAATTGTTGAGTGACGCTGTTGATGCATAGTCTGTTTGAATATTAAAAGAAGTAGAAAGATTGAGTTTTAGGTAATATATTGAATTGCAGTAATTTAATGTCATGTAAATATACTTCTGTAATTATTTTCAATTAACATTATTTTTTTTGGGGGGCTACACACATGTCACATACATGAAGCACATTTCCAGAGTTCAATGTAATTTTTTTGTGTGCGTGTGACATATCAGTATACATGACTCATATTTAAATGGTTAAATTAACCTTATATATTTAATCATATTTTAATTGTTAAAGAACCTTATTTTTTTTTTCCAACACACATAAATGTGTGCGTGAGATGTAACTATAGATGATACATATATGTGCGTGTCACATATTAGTATACATGACTCATATTTTAATATTACAATGTTTATTTTCTAATGTCATTTAAATGTAGTTCTTTAATTATTTTTTTTTAAGATCATTTTGTTGGAGGGGCAATACACATAAATGTGCGTGTCACATGTCACTATACATGATACACATATATGTGCGTGTCACATGTCGGTATACATAAAGCTCTTTTTCATATTGAAATTATTTTGTAATTTTTTTTGTTAAATTAACCTTTTTTTTGTGTGTGCCTACACACATAAATGTGCGTGTGACATGTCACTACATAAATCACATTTTTCTAGTTCATATTTTTTTGTTTTGTCCTGTCTTGATAATAAAATGTAATATATTTTAGCTTACCTCTCAGTTGTAATTTGCACAATGTAAAGTAGTAAATTATGAAAGAATTGTCTTCTCAAGTAAAAGCAGCAGTTATCTATGAAGTCACTCTGTTCATCACCTGAGTAGAAATGTATTTTTTGGTGTAAAATAGGCAGTATTTATAAACTTGTAGAAAATTCTGGAAAGTTAGACCGTTAGAACGCAATACGCATGCGCTATTTGCATTCCAGCTTACAATTTGCGTTACATCCGCCATTTTGTGCGTAGTAGTGGTCAAAATGGTGTTTAATATGATTGTGATATGTTCCGCATAGTATGTGTTTCATTATTGCGAGTAAGTGTAGTATAGTTACGTCTTAAGCCTCGTTTTCGTTTTGTTCGTCGGCCATTTTTTCTCTCGCTTAGCGATTGTATTAGTGTCTAAAGTGTTTTATTTTTATTTAAATGAAGGTGTAACTTGTTTTTTTGAGGTGCTGGATGGTTCCTCTTGCTGTAGGTAATCTTTTTATGTGTGTGTTGTGTGTATTTATTGTGTTTTAAATGTTTGTATTTCGGAGTGTTGCGTCCGATGTTTGCGAGGTCGTAATGTGTGGTAACGTGTCTCGTTTGGTGTTTGCGTGTGTAGCCTCGTTTTAATTTTGTTCGTCGGCCATTTTTTGTGTCGCTTAGGAAATTGTTTACTGTCTAAACTGTTTTATTTCTAGTAAAATGAAGGTGTAAGTTACATTTTTAAGGTCCTGGGTGCTCCCTCTTGGTGTAGGTAAGGTTTTTATGTATGTGCTGTGTGTATGTATTGTGTTTTAAATTTTGTAATGTTTGCGAGTTGCGTCCGAGTGTTGCGAGGCCGTAATGTGTGTGAACGTGTGTCGTATGTTGTTTGCGAGTGTCGTAATGTGTGTGTCGTGCTCTTTGGGTTGCGACGTGAACTTTGCGAGGGTCGCAGTTGCTGGCATGGAGCGCCTACGGTGCTCCATGCCAGCAACTGAGGCCCTCGCTTTACGGTGGTCCTCAGTTGCTGGCAAGGAGCGCCTACGGCGCTCCATGCCAGCAACTGAGACCCTCGCCCAGTGCCCTCGCTACGCGAGGCCCGCGACTCGCGTTGCGAGCTCGCGTTGCGAGCCCGCAGCGTTAGCAACAACTCGTACGCTCACAACTATATATGTGATTCCGTATATACTCGAGTATAAGCCGACCCGAGTATAAGCCAAGGCACCCATTTTACCACAAAATACTGGGTAAAATGTATGACTCGAGTATAAACCGAGGGTGGGAAATGTGCTGCCCCCTGTGTCCCTCTTGTGCCCTCTGTGTCCCCCTCTCTCTCCGTGTCTCTTCTCCCCTCTCCCTTCCCTGTGTCTCTTCTCCCCTCTCCCTTCCCTGTGTCTCTTCTCCCCTCTCCCTTCCCTGTGTCTCTTCCAACCTCTCCCTTCCCTGTGTCTCTTCCAACCTCTCCCTTCCCTGTGTCTCTTCCAACCTCTCCCTTCCCTGTGTCTCTTCCCCCCTCCCTTATCACACTCCTCAACCTCCCTCCTCATCCTCAACCTCCCTCCTCACCCTCAACCTCCCTCCTCACCCTCAACCTCCCTCCTCACCCTCAACCTCCCTCCTCACCCTCAACCTCCCTCCTCATCCTCAACCTCCCTCCTCATCCTCAACCTCCCTCCTCATCCTCAACTCCCTCCTCAACCTCCCGCCTCAACCACCCCATCCTCAATCCTCCTCCTCAACCCCCCCATCCTCATCCTCTCTCCTCAACCCCCCATCCTCAATCCCCCATCCTCAACCCCCCTCCTCAACCTCAACCCCCCTCCTCAACCCCTCCTCCTCATCCTCAACCTCCCTCCTCAACCCCTTCCTCAACCTCCCTCCTTAACCCCCCCATCCTCAACCCCCCATCCTCAACCCCCTCCTCAAACTCCCATCCTCACCCCCTCCTCAGCCTTAACCCTCCTCAACCTCAACCCCTCCTCAACCACAACCCCCCATCCGCAACCCACCGTCCTCAATCTCCCTCCTCAACCCCCCATCCTCAACCCCCCATCATCATCCTCTCTCCTCAACCCCCCATCCTCAACCCCCCATCCTCAACCCCCCATCTCAACCCCTCCTCCTCATCCTCAACCCCTCCTCCTCATCCTCAACACCTCCTCCTCATCGTCAACCTCCCTCCTCATCCTCAACCTCCCTCCTCATCCTCAACCTCCCTCCTCATCCTCAACCCCCTCCTCAACCTCCCTCCTCATCCTCAACCCCCTCCTCAACCACCCTCCTCATCCTCAACCCCCCCATCCTCAACCCCCCATCCTCATCCTCTCTCCTCAACCCCCCATCCTCATCCTCTCTCCTCAACCCCCATCCTTAACCCCTCTCCTCAACCCCTCCTCCTCATCCTCAACCTCCCTCCTCATCCTCAACCTCCCTCCTCATCCTCAACCTCCCTCCTCATCCTCAACCTCCCTCCTCATTCTCAACCTCCCTCCTCATCCTCAACCTCCCTCCTCAACCTCCTCCTCAACCTACCACCTCATCCTCAACCTCCTTCCTCAACCCCCTCCTCAACCTTCCTCCTCAACCCCCCCATCCTCAAACCCCCCATCCTCAACCCCCTCCTCAACCCCCCATCCTCAACCCACTCCTCAACCTTCCTCCTCAACCCCCCCATCCTCAACCCCCCATCCTCATCCTCAACCTCCCTCCTCATCCTCAACCCCCTCCTCAACCTCCCTCCTCAACCACCCCATCCTCAATCCTCCTCCTCAACCCCTCATCCTCTCTCCTCAACCCCCCATCCTCAACCCCCCCATCCTCAACCCCCCCATCCTCATCCTCTCTCCTCAACCCCATCCTCAACCCCTCTCCTCAACCCCTCCTCCTCATCCTCCACCTCCCTCCTCATCCTCCACCTCCCTCCTCATCCTCCACCTCCCTCCTCATCCTCCACCTCCCTCCTCAACCTCCTCCTCAACCTCCTCCTCAACCTCCTCCTCAACCTCCTCCTCAACCTCCTCCTCATCCTCAACCTCCCTCCTCAACCTCCCTCCTCAACCCCCCATCCTCAACCCCCCCATCCTCAACCCCCTCCTCAACCTTCCTCCTTAAACCCCCATCCTCATCCTCAACCCCCCATCCTCATCCTCAACCCCCCATCCTCACCCTCAACCCCAACTCACCTCCTCAACCTCAACCCCCCTCAACCTCCCCCCTCCTCAACCTCAACCCCCTTCAACCTCCCCCCTCCTCAACCTAAACCCCCCTCAACCTCCCCCCTCCTCCACCTAAACCCCCTAAATACCTCCCCGCTCTCCCCTGACTTACCTGCTTGTACTCCGGCCTCCGCTCCTTGACCCGGAGCGCATGTGACATCACATGCGTGCCGCGTGATTAGTATATACCGGGTGCCGACACCTCATCCTCAACCCCCCCATCCTCAACCCCCCCATCCTCAACCCCCCATCCTCAACCCCCCCATCCTCAACCCCCCCATCCTCAACCCCCCATCCTCAACCCCCCATCCTCAACCCCCCCATCCTCAACCCCCATCCTCATCCTCTCTCCTCAACCCCCATCCTCAACCCCCATCCTCAACCCCTCTCCTCAACCCTTCCTCCTCATCCTCAACCTCCCTCCTCATCCTCAACCTCCCTCCTCATCCTCAACCTCCCTCCTCAACCTCCTCCTCAACCTACCTCCTCATCCTCAACCCCCACCTCAACCTCCCTCCTCAACCCCCCATCCTCAACCCCCTCCTCAACCTTCCTCCTCAACCCCCCCATCCTTAACCCCCCCATCCTTAACCCCCCCATCCTTAACCCCACCATCCTTAACCCCACCATCCTTAACCCCACCATCCTTAAACCCCCCATCCTCAAACCCCCCATCCTCAACCCCCTCCTCAACCCCCCGTCCTCAACCCCCTCCTCAACCTTCCTCCTCAACCCCCCCATCCTCAACCCCCCATCCTCATCCTCAACCTCCCTCCTCATCCCCCCTCCTCATCCTCAACCCCCTCCTCAACCTCCCTCCTCAACCTCCCTCCTCAACCACCCCATCCTCAATCCTCCTCCTCAACCCCCCATCCTCAACCCCCCATCCACAACCCCCCTCCTCCTCATCCTCAACCCCCTCCTCAACCTCCCTCCTCATCCTCAACCCCCTCCTCAACCTCCCTCCTCATCCTCAACCTCCCTCCTCATCCTCAACCCCCTCCTCAACCCCCCCATCCTCAACCCCCCCATCCTCATCCTCAACCTCCTCCTCAACCTACCTCCTCATCCTCAACCCCCACCTCAACCTCCCTCCTCAACCCCCCATCCTCAACCCCCTCCTCAACCTTCCTCCTCAACCCCCCCATCCTCAACCCCCCATCCTCATCCTCAACCTCCCTCCTCATCCCCCCTCCTCATCCTCAACCCACTCCTCAACCTCCCTCCTCAACCTCCCTCCTCAACCACCCCATCCTCAATCCTCCTCCTCAACCCCCCATCCTCAACCCCCCATCCACAACCCCCCTCCTCAACCCCTCCTCCTCATCCTCAACCCCCTCCTCAACCTCCCTCCTCATCCTCAACCCCCTCCTCAACCTCCCTCCTCATCCTCAACCTCCCTCCTCATCCTCAACCCCCTCCTCAACCCCCCATCCTCAACCCCCCCATCCTCATCCTCAACCTCCTCCTCAACCTACCTCCTCATCCTCAACCCCCACCTCAACCTCCCTCCTCAACCCCCCATCCTCAACCCCCTCCTCAACCTTCCTCCTCAACCCCCCCATCCTTAACCCCCCCATCCTTAACCCCCCATCCTTAACCCCCCATCCTTAACCCCCCCATCCTTAACCCCCCATCCTCAAACCCCCCATCCTCAAACCCCCCATCCTCAAACCCCCCATCCTCAAACCCCCCATCCTCAACCCCCCATCCTCAACCCCCCATCCTCAACCCCCCGTCCTCAACCCCCCGTCCTCAACCCCATCCTCAACCCCCCATCCTCAACCCCCCGTCCTCAACCCCCTCCTCAACCCCCCCTCCTCAACCCCCCCTCCTCAACCCCCCCTCCTCAACGCCCCGTCCTCAACCCCCCCATCCTCAACCCCCTCCTCAACCCCCCATCCTCATCCTCAACTTCCCTCCTCATCCCCCCTCCTCATCCTCAACCCCCTCCTCAACCTCCCTCCTCAACCACCCCATCCTCAATCCTCCTCCTCAACCCCCCATACTCCTCAACCCCCCCATCCTCCTCAACCCCCCCATCCTCCTCAACCCCCCCATCCTCCTCAACCCCCCCATCCTCCTCAACCCCCCATCCTCAACCCCCCCATCCTCAACCCCCCCATCCTCAACCCCCCATCCTCAACCCCCCATCCTCAACCCCCCATCCTCAACCCCCCATCCTCAACCCCCCATCCTCAACCCCCCCATCCTCCTCAACCCCCCCATCCTCCTCAACCCCCCCATCCTCCTCAACCCCCCCCATCCTCCTCAACCCCCCCATCCTCCTCAACCCCCCCATCCTCCTCAACCCCCCATCCTCAACCCCCCCATCCTCAACCCCCCCATCCTCAACCCCCCATCCTCAACCCCCCATCCTCAACCCCCCATCCTCAACCCCCCATCCACAACCCCTCCTCATCATCCTCAACCCCCTCCTCAACCTCCCTCCTCATCCTCAACCCCCTCCTCAACCTCCCTCCTCATCCTCAACCCCCCCATCCTCAACCCCCCCATCCTCAACCCCCCCATCCTCAACCCCCCATCCTCATCCTCCCCATCCTCATCCTCTCTCCTCAACCCCCATCCTCAACCCCTCTCCTCAACCCCTCCTCTTCATCCTCCACCTCCCTCCTCATCCTCAACCTCCCTCCTCATCCTCCACCTCCCTCCTCATCCTCCACCTCCCTCCTCAACCTCCCTCCTCAACCTCCTCCCCCTCCTCAACCTCCCTCCTCAACCCCCCTCCTCAACCCCCCTCCTCAACCTCCCTCCTCAACCCCCCTCCTCAACCCCCCCTCCTCAACCCCCCCTCCTCAACACCCCCATCCTCAACCCCCCGCCTCAATCCCCCCCCCTCAACCCCCCCATCCTCAACCCCCCCATCCTCAACCCCCCCATCCTCAACCCCCCCATCCTCAACCACCTCCTCAACCTTCCTCCTCAACCCCCATCCTCATCCTCAACCCCCCATCCTCACCCTCAACCCCCATCCTCAACCTCCCTCCTCAACCCCAATCCACCTCCTCAACCTCAACCCCCCTCCTCAACCTAAACCCCCCTCAACCTCCCCCCTCCTCCACCTCAACCCCCTAAATACCTCCCCCCTCTCCCCTCACTTACCTGCTTGTGCTCCGGCCTCCCCTCCTTGACCCGGCGCGCATGTGACATCACATGCGTGCTGCGTCATTAGTATATACCGGGTGCCGACAAGCGGTATATGCTAATGACGCGGCACGCATGTGACGTCACATGCGCACCGGCGCCGGGTCTAGGAGCGGAGGCCGGAGCACAAGCAGGTAAGTGAGGGGAGAGGGGGGAGGTATTTAGGGGGGTTTAGGTGGAGGAGGGGGGTTAGAGACACACGGGGGGGGTTAGAGAGACACGGGGGGGGTTAGATAGACACGGGGGGAGAGTGACTCGAGTAAAAGCCGAGGGGGCCCTTTTTTGCCTTCAAAAAAGGGCTGAAAAACTCGGCTTATACTCAAGTATATACTGTAGTAGGAATTTCTGGATAATTTTGCATGTTATCCTCATAAGAAGTCCTTTTTTGTGATAACTTTTCCAATTCTCCCAGTGCAGATAGGAAACATGTCTGCTGTTCTGCTGAGCTTGCAGACATACCACTTATTCCATTTGCTGGTCTTTCTTTCATTTGTGTATGAGAGAATATTTTTATTTAAACCTACATTTAATTTTATTATTTTTGGTAGTCAGGGATACTTAGTAAGAAGAAAAAACTATGATTTTGTTAAAATGAGCAAATACTGTGCTGTTATATGTATGGCTTATATGTTTGTTTTTTAAGGGCATTCAAATGTGTTGGCTTATCTGTGTAAGCATGTAAGCTGATATTTCAGCTGTTTAGGAAATGTAAGTTAGTTAAAAAAAAAAATATCAACTTTAAATAATATAATAATACATTGATAAGATTTAGTATAATTTCCTATATTACAAATAAACAGAATAAGCAAGTTAATTAACAGGATTTCATTATAATTGAGCCAAACACTGGAAATGCATAATAAAAAATGACATTAAAGTATAATTAAGGTTGCAGCAGATGAGAGGGTAACTAAAGGATGATGTCATTTTTCATATTATATCTGAGTGATGCCATAGATGATGTCATTATTTATATAATTTCACTTAATGTCATAGAGGATGTTATGAATGATGTCATCAGAAAACTTTTGCAGAGGGAGGGAGGGATGTCAAGGTTGTGTGCTACCTTAATTTCCCAATTTCCTGCATCTTTCCAGCCCCGTCCTGCTCTGCAACCTTGACTATCATTTAATGTATATATGTGTATATATTATATGTATGTCACATTGAGATATTAAGCTAAAAAAAAATTCTGGAGAGCAAGCATTAACCCACCTGTCCGATCGTTTACATTTTTGTTAGCATTACCATATTAGCTCATTTGAAAATGATCAAGAAACAAGGTAATAGCCAAGAATCATTAGGGAACTCATTTGCAGGCATTTGCCATCCAATTATTGATCACAAACGGAAATCTTTACTTTGCACAATCACTGACCTGTATAGATTATTGGACCTGACAGATTTGTCATCAAAATACTCAACATTCAATTAAGAGGGGAAAAAAAGATACTATTAAAGGATCACTTTCAGGTTGTATTTATAAGTTGCTGGACGTGATAACGGTCATAACTGTTTTAGTAGATAAAAATATAAATGCGGGCTTTGGCCTGTATAAGATGGGTGTTTTTAAACTTTGTTGTTTTAACTATATTTCTGCAGCGTCAGAGGAGCTCAATCAGACAATGAACTCACCTTAATAGTTTAGTTCTAAGGACATGATAATCTAATCTGAGAGCAACCTCTTTAACGCACTTGTGCCCTTCACAGGGAGGAATATCCTGTAGTATATCAGTCTGGGCCCATTCACTAGAGTGATCCAGCCCTGAAATACCAGGCAATTCTACCCTGAACAGGAGGGTTTTTGGGTCTTGTCATTGAAGTGTATGGGAGTCCATGTCTGGAGTCCCCTATCAGAAATATTATTACTGTTGTATATACCTACTACTGAGCATGTGGCCTTAATGGATTAGATATCAAATTATATAATAAATCCTTCTCCCCCACCTTTTCATCCGCTGAAACATTAGGACCCCCTCTCATACTCCGATCTAGAAGGAAGTAGAAATTATACAAGCAATAAAAATGTTGTTAGTCTATAATGTTATTGGTGGTTACGAAAGTAACAAACTTTCCTGAACAAAAGTGCCCCTTTAATTTTGCTGTAATAAACCATGACTGCAGCTTATGAGTATCTCATGTGCTAATTACACTATCCAGAGCATATTTCATGGAACAATCACACTTGCCATGAATAATTTAACCATCCTCCCCTGTTTCCCTTCAACCTGTCAACCTCCATCTTCGGATCGTGACCTCTTGTTTGACTTGACCCATGTCAGGATCCCGTTTCTCAGTCATGCCATTAGGCCGATCAATAGCGCAAATGAATAGCGATTCTCTGATATATATTAAATATTCAGTCCGATAACCTGCTGCATTTTTTTTTAGGCCAAAGATAGTGACAAGTAGATAGGCCTACAAGGCAGGGTTATTGTATTCATAAATTATTAAGTGTATTTTATATCCGACTACATTCCATAATATATATACTTAAATAGATTCAATTGCGGTTACTTTTTTACATTAATAGTGTCACACACTCAGGAGTATGATACAAAATGGCCTATTTCATCCGAGACGGTTTAAGCTGGCCTGAGGAGTGACAAGAGAATACAGCAAGCAGTGAGTGCTAATGACAGCATAGCTTTTTCTTTTTTTTTTTATAGACTAAAGGTCGGGCAATGAATTTCAATTATAGTGTGTCAGGATGCCCTGGTGTATCTACCTGATAACAAGCCTGGAGCTTCAAGCTTCTGCAGATTTGTTCTTTAGAATTTCAATAAAGCTGTTGGCCTGTGGCAAAAGATCTTGATATAAACCAATGGCAAACACAGCAATACTTTACAACGTCCTCTCCTTTTTTTGCAGCTTAAGTCTATTTTTTTTTACTTCGATTCCTCAGGCACTTGAGTGACCCATTGTATCACAATGCATAACGTGTGTTTGTGTATTTAAAAAAAAAATCAAACAAACTGAAATATATAGAATTTTCAACACTGGTAAAATATAAAAAAACATACATACTATATAGAGACATTGGTATCCCTGTCACCCATATCATACTGCACACGGACGTTTGATAAATGAATCATTCAAAGTTGCAAAGCATATAAACAAGTAAATAAAAACTGTATTTGTCACACACTAGGGTTTTATTTGTGGTTTTAGCAAATGCATATCAATAAAATAATAGTTCTGAGAAGACAATTCAGGGTAGTTTGGCTTTTAAATCTTACATTTGATCGGCAGTGTTTTAGTGTTTGGCAGAGATGTTTCTCTCTATTCATTTTTGAACGGTTCTGCCAAAGAGGCAGTTCTATTCTATTTCAGTTCTATGCAAGCAAACCAAGACCTGTCAAAAAAATATTATTATTATTATTATTGTTTATTTGTTACTCACCAACATATTCCCTAGCACTAAATAGAACAGTGCAGGAATGGATCAGAATAAGTGTCCTATGAAGACAGCCTCCTAGGAAGGTTCAGTGCCACCACTGGATACCTAAGAGGGGATGGCGAAACGCAGGTCTGATGAAGTCTGAAATACTTACTTTCAAATGTAAGTTTGGGATAGGGTTTTAAAGTTTAGGGTACGTTTTAAGTTTTGGTTTTCTGATTTTTCTGTATTGTTCGGATGAACAGTTTGGTTTGATTTCCTGTAGTATTCATTGATTTGATCTTCTTGCAGTCCAAGGGACTCTAGGCAGTTGTCTGAAGCACCACAAAAAGGCATTCATTCTTCAGTACTCAGACTTCTTTATGGACCAACTCTCACATCTGTATATTAACTACAAGCTATACCATAGTTGTAACTATGCAGATCTTTGAATGAGTAGCATGCTTGCTTTTTAATAGCTTGACCAGACTTGCCATAGCTTTCCTCCCAAGAAACATATGTCTTTTAATTTTATGGCTGCGGACACATCTGCAGAGATCTTGGAGCCCAGGAAAAATAAAATCTGTCACAACCTCCACTTTCTCCACTTGTGCAAGATAATTAAATCAGGTAATGATGCACTTTCCCTCCAAAGGGATTTACATAAATTAGAGAAATGGGCATCTAAATGGTAGATTAGATTGAATATGAATAAATGTAAAATTATGCATCTGGGAAGAAAATATAGTCATGCAATTTATAATCTTAATGGAGCAAATCTAGGGGTGTCAGATATTGAAAGGGATTTGGGAGTGCTTGTGGGCAACCACCTAGGTAACAGTACTCAAAGTCAAGCAGCAGCTGCAAAGGCAAATACAATATTATAAAGTATTAAGAACGGTTTAGAAGCCAGGGAAGCAAATATAATTCTGCCACTATACAAATCTCTAGTACGCCCTCATTTGGAATATGGAGTACAATTTTGGGCACCACTTCATAAAAAGGACATTTTAGAGCTGGAAAAAGTACAGCGAAGAGCGACAAAATTAATAAGGGGAATGGAGGGGCTAAGTTATGAAGAAAGACTAAACTTATTTTCTCTAGAAAAAAAGCATCTAAGAGGGGATATGATTACCTTATATAAATGCATCCAGGGTCAGTCTAAAGCTTTGTCAAGTGAGCTTTTTGGGCCAAGAGATTTTCAACTGACAAGAGGACATCCTTTGAGGTTAGAAGTAAAAAGATTCCACCTTAAAGAAAGAAAGGG
Source organism: Discoglossus pictus (assembly GCA_027410445.1). Classification (NCBI taxonomy): domain Eukaryota; kingdom Metazoa; phylum Chordata; class Amphibia; order Anura; family Alytidae; genus Discoglossus; species Discoglossus pictus. The sequence continues at coordinate 3,657,705 of CM050176.1, read as the reverse complement.
GTTCTTCACAGTAAGGGTGGTTAATCTGTGGAATTCTCTACGAAAGAAGGTGTTGACAGCGGATTCGATAGATAACTTTAAAAAGTGATTGGATACAGGTTTAATTAAAAAGGCATTCAGGGTTATCCTCGTTAATTAGAGAGAGAATATTGATCCATGGAGGAATCTGATCACCAGTATCTGGGGTCAGGAAGGAATACATTTTTTTCCCTTTTGAGACGATAGGCTAAGTTTCACTGTTTTTTTGCTTCTGTTTGCATTCCTCTGGATCAGTTAACAATTAATCTGCATACTGAGGATCAGAAGAGATCTTAAAAGTTTGAACTTGATGGACTAAAAGTCTTTTTTCAACCTCAATTACTATGTAACAGGAACAGAAATTGCGATTTGCCATGGTCTTCGTCTTTCAGCCACCATAGTAGTATCATCCACCTCTCTGAGGTTCTTGATATTTCTTCCAGCAATATTGATTCCGGTTTTGGATTCATCCAGCCCGACTTTACACATGATGTACTCCTCATATAAATTGAATAAATAAGGTGACAACATACAACCTTGTCACACACCTTTTCTGTTCTTATACCATTCAGTTGTTCCATGTTCGGTTCTGACAGTGGATTTTTGGTCCATTGACAAATTCCTCAGGAGAATGAGATGATCTGGTATCCCCATCTGTTTAAGAACTTGTCACATTTTGCTGTGATCTACACAGTCAAAGGCTTTGGAATAGTTTATGAAGCAGACAAAAATGTTTTGTTCTTTCTGGAATTCTCTTGCTACATATTAAAACATTTTAAGAAAGCAACTCTGTTAGCAATTAGTGATGTCATCTAGACAATACACAAACATTACTTCAAGCCCTGTTACAAGATCACTATAATGCTTTATCAAAACAAGCTAATTTTAATTAGACATTAATCCTTTATAAAATTAATATTTAATGATTTATAATAGCAATATTCAATATTTAATTTTCAAAGGTTAGAGTAGCACCTTCCAGGTGAGTTAATTGCTTCCACCCTGATAAACTCTTAAAGGGTGACGGTAAGGAGAGAAAAGTCTAAAAATAATCCTGCAAGATAAGAGGCCCAAAATATATTCATGCTGGACTGTCATACAGCAAAAAGCAAAAGGAAATAATTTAACGCAGCAAGTCTTCAGCCATCCAACATTGTGCCTGAAAACTTATTAATTTTATTATTTTCAATACTTAATTAAACCAACCAACTCCTGTTTTTAAGCATACGCCCAGTACAGGGCAGGGAATGAGGATAGGTGAAGATTCTTTTATCTGGTTAAAAGATTAAAAGCGTGTAGACGTTTCTCACTGATTGCAGATTTATGTAACTCAGGAGATATGGTCAGAAGTGCTAACTAGGGTGCTTAGAAATGCAACTGTTGATGGTCTTCTATAGCTGGGTACAAATAGTAGTGAAGAATTTAATATATATATATATATATATATATATATATATATATATATATATATATAAATAAATATAAACTAGCGACTTGCCCGTCAAAAATGACGGGGCAATAAAAAAGTGTTGAAATGCGGTTTCTCACGCAATGTGAGTGTACTGTGTGCCTCAACTATATAGACCCCTATAACACACTAATGAACGCATGTAATAACACTATAAGTGCCATGAGGGTCATCCAGGACCCTCATGACACAGTGTAAGCATTACACCATTTTAACCTTGTTTCTTATGGGGGTCTATACAGACCCTCATAAGCCTCTATTTAACCCCATTAGTTCCCTAAGGGTATTTAAAGACCCTCATGGGACAGTTAGAAGCCTAACATTACCCCGTAAGTGCTATGCGGGTTCTCCAGTACCCTCATGGCACTACTGTAAGTACAAACACTACACTGCAGTAAATCCACCCCAATAAACCATAATATCTAAACTAACACCCCTCTACACTAACCTATTAATACCTACTCTACCTACCTACACTACCTACTTACCCCCTAATAAACCCCCCACCACTCTAATTACAGAAAATAAAAAAAACGACATAACAGAAAATAAAAAAAAACAGTCACAAAAAATATTACACACCTGAAAAAGAAAAAAACATACAGAATACATACAATACAATACAAATAAAATAAAATACAATGCCCCCTATCTAACTAACATAAAGTCAATCCTATCTAATATACAATAAATCCTATCTAACTAAAATGCATACCCCTATCTAACATACAATAAATACTATATAATATACAATAAATCCTATCTATCTAAAATACATACCCCTATCTAACATACAATAAATACTATATAATATACAATAAATCCTAACTATCTATAATACATACCCCTATCTAACATACAATAAATGCTATCTTCATACACAAACCCTAATTCTAAGCTAAAATAAAATAATTAAGACCACTTACCTTTGCAGATGTCCCTTCAGATCACCAAAAAAATAGTACAACACATTTACATACAATAAAAAAACATTATAAACGTTCTAAATATTCTACTCATGTTCCCAGCATGTCCCCGTCCTTCTTCTTTTCTTCTCCGGCGCGGCCCCTGTTAAAAAAAAAAAAACATTACGTTAGTACAACATACATATACACATAAAACAAAATAATATAAACATAATATACATTGTACTTGCATCCCCGCAATGTCCCCAGCCTCCTCCTCTTATGCCCTGGCTGGGCCCTGGAACAATCCGCGCTCTAAAAAAATAAAATAAAAAAAAACGAATGGACCTCCCCAACGCTAATGAGCCTCCTACAGAGTTTTCCAGAAGAAAATTGTCAATGGCGGCTTCTGATTGACTGAAAACCCTGTCTATCAAATTCAGCCAATCAGAAGGCGCCAATGTGTGAGCCAATCAGAATGGGATACACCCCAAAATTCCACTCTGATTGGATAATGCACCTGTCAATCTTTATTTAAACCAATCAGAAGGCTTTATTGCCATCAGCCAATCTCAATGGAATACATCCCCACGGGGTGATTGGCTGAAGACATCTGCGCCTTCTCATTGGCTGTAATACTGATTGACATTGACAACATTGTGATTGGCAGTTGTCAATGCAACCAATCAGAGTGCGCAGATGCCCCCAGCCAATCACCCTGTGGGGGTGTATCCCATTGTGATTGGCTGAAGTCATCTGCGCCTTGTGATTGCTTTAAATAAAGATTGACAGGTGCATTAGCCAATCAGAGTGGGATTTTGGGGTGTATCCCATTCTGATTGGCTCACACATTGGTGCCTTCTGATTGGCTGAAAACGCTGTCTATCAAATTCAGCCAATCAGAAGCCGTCAATGACAATTTTCTTCTGTAGGAGGCTCATTAGCATCGAGGAGGTCTGCGAGTGCGGATCTCCGTTAGTTTTTGTTTGGTTGGTTTTTTTTTAGAGCGCGGATTGTTCCAGGGCGGGGCAGAAGAGGAGGAGGCCGGGGACATCGCGGGGAAGTACAATGTATATTAGGTTTATTTTATTTTGTTTTATGTTTATATGTATGTTGTACTAAAATAATGTTGTTTTTTTTAACAGGGGTGGCGCCGGAGAAGAAAAGGAGGAGGACGGGGACATGCTGGAAAGGTGAGTAGAATATTGAGAATATTGCGAATGTTTGCTTGTTTATTGTATGTAAATGTGTTGTACTCATTTTTTTCCCCCTCGGTTGGTGATCTGAAGGGACATCTGCAAAGGTAAGTGGTCTTAATTATTTTATTTTATCTTAGAATTAGGGTTTGTGTATGAAGATAGCATTTATTGTATAGGGGTATGTATTTTAGATAGATAGGATTTATTGTATGTTTGATAGGAGTATGTATTTTAGATAGTTAGGATTTATGGTATATTACATAGTATTTATTGTATGTTAGATAGGGGTATGTATTTTAGATAGTTAGGATGTATTGTATATTATATAGTATTTATTGTATGTTAGATAGGGGTATGTATTTTAGATAGATAGGAATGATTGTATGTTAGATAGATAGGTGGGTATTGTATTGTATTTTATTTGTATTGTGTTGTATGTATTCTGTATGTATTTCCTTTTCAGGTGTGTAATTTTTCTTTCTGTAGTGGGCGGGGGGTTTTGTAATGTATTTTTTTTATTTTCTGTAGAGTTCCTTTTTTATTTTTTGTATCCTATTTTTTTTATTTTCTGTAATTAGAGTGTTTATTGTATATTAGATAGGATTGATTGTATGTTAGATAGATAGGGGGTATTGTATTTTATTTGTATTGCATGTATTCTGTATGTATTTCTTTTTCAGTTGTGTAATATTTTTGTAACTGTTTTTGATTTTCTGTAATGTAGATTTTTTTATTTTTTGTGACTTAGGTTTTTTTATTTTCTGTAATTAGAGTCGTGGGGGGGTTTATTAGGGGATAGGTAGTGTAAGTGTTAATAGGTTAGTGTAGAGGGGGATAGTTTCGATTTAAGGGTTTATTGGGGGGTATAGTGCAGTGTTGTGTTTGTACTTAGTGTCATGAGGGTCCTTGAGGACCGTCATGGCACTTATGTGGTTAATGTTAGTGTTGTAACTGCCCCATAAGGTTATAATATATCATTATGGGGCTGATGGGGTTAAATAGAGGCTTATGACCGCCATGAGTGACAGGGTTATTTATTGGCTTATGGGGGTCTGTATTGAACTCCTTGAGTGACAGGGTTAATTAGGGGCTTATGGGGGTCTGTATTGACCCCCATGAGTGACTGGGTTAATTAGGGGCTTATGGGGGTCTGTATTGACCCCCATGAGTGACAGGGTTAATTAGGGGCTTATGGGGGTCTGTATTGACCCCCATGAGTGCCAGGGTTATTTATTGACATATGGGATCTGTATTGACCCCATGAGTGACAGGGTTAATTATGGGTTTATGGGGGTCTGTATTGACCCCCATGAGTGACAGGGTTAATTAGGGGCTTATGTGGGTCTTTATTGACCCCCATGAGTGACAGGGTTATTTATTGGCTTACGGGGGCTGTATTGACCCCCATGAGTGACAGGGTTAATTAAGTGCTTATGGGCATCTGTATTGACCCCCATGAGTGACGGGATTAATTAAGGGTTTATGGGGGTCTGTATTAACCCCCATGAGTGACAGGGTTAATTAAGGGTTTATGGGTGTCTGGATTGACCCCTATGAGTGACAGTGTTATTCAGGGGTTGATGGGGCTCTGTATAGAGCCCCATGAGTGATAGGGTTCGTTTTTTTTTATTAATGGTCCTTTAAGGACTTTTACGGTCCTTTAAGGACCCGTGCGATTGGGGACCCCCACTGCGAGGGTTAATGAGGGGTTAATGCAGGTTTCCGAGCTTATCTCTGATCTCTTCCTGTGTAAGATGCACGTGGCTTGGCTGTCCGGGGTGTTGTAACCTCCTTTTCATTTTGTTCAGCGGCCATTTTTTTCCTTGCTTTGCCATTTTTCAAGTGCCGAAACAGTGGAATTTGGGTATAAATTTGCGTATAATCTCACTACCAGATGTCCTGGCTGCCCCCCCCCCCCCGTGCTGTGGTTGAGTGTTTTGTTATCATTATTGTGTTTATTACTGTGGTTTTAGTGTTTTTGTGTTTGCGCGGTTCAGGGGGTTAGTGCTGTGTTTTACGAGACACAGGGGAGGGAGAGGAGGAGGGGAAGGAGATGACTAAGTGCTGTGAGTTTAGAGGTGTGTGGGGTTGTGATGTTTGAAACTCATGCGACGTAAAGCCTCCACCTTCCGCAAATGCGGCCCCTCGCTTTGCGAGGGTCCGCATTTGCGGCACGAGCTGCGTCCCTCTCGCTTTGCAAGTTCGCAAAGCGTGACGACGTCTCGTAGTTTGACAATTATTATATGTGATATATATATATATATATATCTGCCTTTCTATATTGTAATATTGTCACGCCCCAGGGTAGAGTGGGCCAAGTTAATCTGCCAAAATTTCCTGCCTTCTGCTACAGAAATCCACCCCTTTATTCACAACCACAACCACCATCAGGAAACCCTCAACATTTAAAATAATAAAAAGCCATCCTCTATCCCCTTGTTCTAGGATAGAACATTTCCTCAGAAATAAACTCCCCCCATCCTTATGTGTCTTCAAAGTCTCACTTTATTGTTCACGCTCATTTAAACAGTACCTTAGCAGCCGGTTTCATCTACTCCACGTGATATTGATTGACTGACATATGTTTAGGGCTATCATGTCTCCAGGTGCCTAAGGGTCTAGTGAGGTCAAGTGCATGGGCACCCCAAGATGTGCCAAACTATAGAGGATAATTAACAAGATTGATTCTGTCTGGGCATATGTACCAGGCTTCGATCCCCTACAGAGACCTAGGGGTGGAGGGGCTACCATTCATGAAGCCAGATAGCATTTCTGAAAACCCAATACATCATAAAACCATACTGTATAACCAATTTCATTAACCCATTTATATCTTCTATCAGCAACATAGTCAGTAATACTAAGTATATGATAACAGGAGTGATAAGAAACCCACACTAAAACTGACACCTTTCTGATAAGACTAAACAATTTCAGGGGTTAATTAACTAGTTATTGTCCTGTTTACAATATCTTGATTCCTCTGATATATGGATGCAAGAAGCCATAATGTCTGGCTGTGGGGTTATGCAGTAAGTTGATAAGGAAATACTAAAAATGCAGTCATTCTAGCAATCATGGCTTACCAAATACAAAGATGGAAATAAATTCCCTTTCCTCATCACAAACTACTTGCTACTAAGGGCAATTCACAATACAGTGAATTATGAGGAGTTCAGCAATTAATATGGTTACAAACTAACTCATGAGATAACAACCTACAGCCAACATTACTAAATACATCACTATTATATCCAACTAATAACTTGCCCTATCAAAATTAACAGAAAAATATTTGTGGTGTGTTTCTCCCCCTCTCCCTCCCCTGTGTCTTCCACCCTCACCTTCCCCTGTGTCTCTTCCCTCCCCCTCTCCCTCCCCTGTGTCTCTTTCCCCCATGTCTCTTCCCCCCTCCCCTGCGTGTCTTTCTCCCCGTGTCTTTCTCCCCGTGTCTTTCTCCCTGTGTCTTTCTCCCCGTGTCTTTCTCCCCGTGTCTTTCTCCCCGTGTCTTTCTCCCCGTGTCTTTCTCCCCGTGTCTCTCTCCCCATGTCTCTTTCTCCTCATATCTCTTTCTCTTTTTCCCTTTCCCCCTCCTCTGTGTCTCTTTCCCCCCTCCACTGTGTCTCTTTCCCCCCTCCACTGTGTGGATTCAGAAAACATTTCTACTGAATTCATTTGAATGACTGGCACTATGAACAGCCACATTTAATAAATGTACTTTGAAAACTCTAATTTGTACACTGCAATTATTGTTTTTGGTAAAGCTACATCACTATCGAAATGGCCGTTAGGTTATAATCTTAGAAAGGGTTCCCCTGCTATAATACTGAAACTATGGGTCACTTATGAGGTTCCCCAAGTGGGCACAGGAATAGAGGAGTTTAATTATTTTTCCTGCTGTTACAGCCTATAAGAGGATCCAATATATTTTGAAATTGTAGGGGATACTCTCTGAAGAAATGTACATTTTATAGTGTTAATTTGATTTTATTGTACTTCATATATAGTCCAATTTACATATTGTAATGTATACAGGCACAGGGATTTGTAGATATATCATTGCTTCTACTCTCTATATTGAGGGCTTCTCTTTTACATTATATCTATGGTAGAGGCTTTAGCCAGATTTGGGGCTGCTATTAGAAAACCCTCCAGGTAAGAGAAACCACCAAGGTCACAGGCCGGATCTACTATCATCCCTTTGCCTAAGATGTGATATTGGTTAAGTGTGTACATACATATATATATCATAAACCATTACATTTTTAATGAATGCAATGTGATGTGAGTAATAAAATGACAAATTAGAGTTTTCAAAGTACATTTATTACATTTTGCAGTCACTTAAAGGTATATATGTTTCCTGGGTTTCAAAGGTTTGGTAAGAAACAGGCCATGATTATCAGAAACATGTGTGTTATATAGAGTAGTTAAATGTATTTACAAAGTTATAGGCAGGAAAGTAAAATCCAGCTTTGCACACCTACAGGAAGCCTACATAACCAAGTACACACAGGTACAGAGTTTGACCTTTCAAATGAAGTACTTGCTGCAGGATGGAATCACATGGTTGGATTGTCTGAGCTCACAGCTGAATTAGAGCAAGATGATATAGAGAGAGAGACTACATGTCCCAGTATGCTTTGCAACACAGGAACCCCAGAGTTTAGTACAAATTTATCAGCTAACCTCTGATTTCTCCCGATTGACCAAAACCAATTATGAATTTTATGCTAATCTTAGCAGGGATTTTTAGAAGTTTCAACTAACCAAAGCTGCTGCTTGCAAACTGAAGGTATTTGGCACATATCAGGGTGAGTTTGTAAATGTTTATTTTGATATTTTTTCATGCAAAAAATGTTTGCATACACTGATTCTCCTCTATCGGATGCATTCATAATCCAGGAAACTTAGATATGCCTTTAAGTAAGGTGTTAGGAATCAGGTTTGATTTCGACTATCTATAGTTTACTATGAATGGCCATTTGATAACATGACTGAATAGTGTAGCATTTCTCAATAGCATAACCCTGCCCTTAAGATTATATGTGACTTGCATTCCAAGATGCAACCTCATGCTGCAAGCTGATTTTATTACATCTAGGATTTTCTCTAAAACATTATTTATGTTCAATTGTTACAAACTTCCCAAACATGAAGTTTTTCTCAAAAACAAAAACACAAGTGATCCACGATTGCTTTGCCGTGTTGCAGGGTTCCATTATAAAACAATTCTGTACCACATAAACACAGCACATTTTTAAATTATAAGACTCCCTTTAAAGAGACACAGCTGGCTCTAATCATCCGCCTGAAAAATGTATGACAAATATTTAAAATGTGAAAAACAAACATGATAACAATCGACATGGCCGCCATGGGGGGCGTGTTTAGTGATTGATTATATATCTTGACTGACAAAAGCGTGCCAGGCTTCAACCTAGTTTTCAACGGTTCCAAGATCACATTTGTTTAACAGAAATTCTACAAAGCAGCACAGTAAGAAATTCATGTTATTACATGAATAAATAATACAACTATAGCCTAGAAAAAGGGGGAATTCAATAACAAACAGGAGATGCATGGGATTGTCAATGATTTATTCATAAATCTAACATTCTCAATTAGATGTTTGCATATTCATAACCATTGCAGAAAACCCTGGCTCAATACTCAGAGATTTTTTTATTTTTTTATTCTGTGCATTTTAAATGTAATGCCATTTGTTTTCTGAAAAGTTTAAAACACCGACCAACTAAACTAAGCAGATTTTAAAAGACTGTAATCTAAAGACTTTAGAAGCCTCTGCAATCAATTCCTGCTGCTTCCAACCCACACTATATCCCGCACGCGCTAATACACTCAGCAATTCACATCCTACAAAGAGGTTTAAAATCATAATAAAGCTTCCTTTCTCTCATTTATTAGGCTCACTTGGATATTAAATTCAAAAGAATACATTGTTTTAATTTGCATGTTCTGCTTTCATCAAGGATTAAAATTAAAATTGCAGCGAGACGGGTTGAATTAACCTTTTTTTAGTGGAGGGCAGGAACCACATCTCATGCAGTTTGTGATTTAAATACTTCAATGCCAGAGGAGGCAAAGTGATTGAAGTGCATCAAGGAAGCAGTGGTACTGGGGATCAAATAATGATACTTAAAGGGACATGGAAGGTTTTTGGATTTCACTAGAAATATAATATACCTTTCTACCTCTTCACTTTTAGGTACTTTATTTTATTGAGTAGTACTTTATTGATTGTTGTGATTGTTGTGGTGAACTACCTATTCATAATTTCCACAACACAGGCTGAGATCCCGCTCCATGCTGATGATAGCCAGTAAGCTTGAAACCGCTGTATATGGATTGGATACTCCGCCTGTGTTTATTCCAACCTTGGCTTTGCATTAAAGCTGTGTAGTACAGCATGCATAAGCTAAAAGGAAGCCATGTTTGATGATGGCTATGGAATGAAGAGCGAGGCATTTGTGGGCATATTTGTATGTCCCAGCTCAACTTCCCAGAATGCAGTGTAATAACTGTTTTTCTCGGAACTCTGAGCTGGAAGCAGGGTTTTTTACTTGCTTTAGACATTCAAATATGAACACAGATGTACTTTTTATTTACTGTACTACTGTACGGTGGAGGGCTTCTATCGCTCTTTTGCCCACCATATTATAAATGATTGTTGTGGTGAACTATATATATATATATATATATATATATATATATATATATATATAGTTTATATAACTAAAACAAATTGTACATTAGTGTTCACATTTGAGCATGTAAAACTAGTTAAAAAAAACATAATTCCTGCTCAGAATTGTTAAAAATACAGTAATTGCACTGTAGTGGGTTATATTTACCAGTTGCTACTCTGTAGAGCATCTTTTTCGAATTGGAGAGATCTACACATTTTTCTCAGTAGTCTCCATACAGTAACCCTGGAACTGAAGGTGATTAATTTCACTGCAGCAAAACCTCTCTCCTTATTTCAGGAATCATTCAACTGATTAGCAAAAAAATTCAGAAGTATCATATTTATAGTATACAGTTTTGAAAATCTTAAATTGATAAAGTTTCTTTTAAAAAAGAAAAGTAGATCCATCCTTTAATTTGAACTATTACCCGTATATACTCGAGTATAAGCCAACCTGAGTATAAGCCGAGGCACCTATTTTACCACAAAATACTGGAAAAACTTACTGACACAAGTATAAGCCGAGGGTGGGAAATGTGATACCCCCTGTGTCCCTCTTGCACCCTCTGTGTCCCCCTCTTGTGTGCCCTCTGTGCCCCTTTCTTGTGTCCCCCCCTCTCTCCCCTGTGTGTCTTCCCCCTCTCCCTCCCCTGTGTCTCTTCCCCTCCTCTCCCTCCCCTGTGTCTCTTCCCCTCCTCTCCCTCCCCTGTGTCTCTTCCCCCCTCTCCCCCCTCCTCGTCCTCAACCCCCTTCTCATCCTCAACCCCCTCCTCATCCTCAACCCCCTCCTCATCCTCAACGCCCCTCCTCAACTCCCTCCTCATCCTCAACCCCCCCTCCTCATCCTCAACTCCCCCTCCTCATCCTCAACCCCCCCTCCTCATCCTCAACCCCCCCTCCTCATCCTCAACCCCCCCTCCTCATCCTCAACCCCCCCTCCTCATCCTCATCCCCCCTCCTCATCCTCAGCCCCCCTCATTATCCTCAACCCCCTCCTCATCGTCAACCCCCTCCTCATCCTCAACCCTTCTCCTCATCCTCAACCCTTCTCCTCATCCTCAACCCCCCATCCTCATCCTCAACCCCCCATCCTCATCCTCAACCCCCATCCTCATCCTCAACCCCCATTCTCATCCTCAACCCCCCATTCTCATCCTCAACCCCCCATTCTCATCCTCAACCCCCCATCCTCATCCTCAACCCCCCATCCTCATCCTCAACCCCCCATCCTCATCCTCAACCCCTCATCCTCATCCTCAACCCCCATCATCATCCTCATCCCCCTCCTTATCCTCAACCCCTCTCCTCATCCTCAAACCCCTCCTCCTCATCCTCAAACCCCTCCTCCTCATCCTCAACCCCCCTCCTCCACATCCTCAACCCCCCTCCTCCACATCCTCAACCCCCTTCCTCCTCATCCTCAACCCCCCTCCTCCTCCTCAACCCCCCTCCTCCTCTATCTATCTATCTATCTATCTATCTATCTATCTATCTATATATATATATATATATATATATATATATATATATATATATATATATATAGTTTATATAACTAAAACAAATCGTACATTAGTGTTCACATTTGAGCATGTAAAACTAGTTAAAAAAAACATAATTCCTGCTCAGAATTGTTAAAAATACAGTAATTGCACTGTAGTGGGTTATATTTACCAGTTGCTACTCTGTAGAGCATCTTTTTCGAATTGGAGAGATCTACACATTTTTCTCAGTAGTCTCCATACAGTAACCCTGGAACTGAAGGTGATTAATTTCACTGCAGCAAAACCTCTCTCCTTATTTCAGGAATCATTCAACTGATTAGCAAAAAAATTCAGAAGTATCATATTTATAGTATACAGTTTTGAAAATCTTAAATTGATAAAGTTTCTTTTAAAAAAGAAAAGTAGATCCATCCTTTAATTTGAACTATTACCCGTATATACTCGAGTATAAGCCAACCTGAGTATAAGCCGAGGCACCTATTTTACCACAAAATACTGGAAAAACTTACTGACACAAGTATAAGCCGAGGGTGGGAAATGTGATACCCCCTGTGTCCCTCTTGCACCCTCTGTGTCCCCCTCTTGTGTGCCCTCTGTGCCCCTTTCTTGTGTCCCCCCTCTCTCTCCCCTGTGTGTCTTCCCCTCCTCTCCCTCCCCTGTGTCTCTTCCCCTCCTCTCCCTCCCCTGTGTCTCTTCCCCTCCTCTCCCTCCCCTGTGTCTCTTCCCCGCTCTCCTTTCCCTGTGTCTCTTCCCCCCTCTCACTTCCCTGTGTCTGTCCCCCTTCCCTTATCACCCTCCTCAACCCCCCTCCTCATTCTCAACCTCCCTCCTCAACCCCCCTCCTCATTCTTAACCTCCCTCCTCAATCCCTCCTCCTCATCCTAAACCACCCTCCTCAGCCCCCCTCCTCAACCTCAACCTTTCTCCTCAACCTCAACCCCAACCCCCATCCTCATCCTCAACCCCCATCCTCAACCCCCTTCCTCAACCCCCTTCCTCAACCTCAATCCCCCATCCTCACCCCCATCCTCATCCTGAACCCCCCCATCCTCAATCCCTCTACTCAACCCTCTTCCTCAACCCCCTTCCTCTCTCCTCAGCCCCCCTCCAAAACCTCTCTCCTCAGCCCCCCTCCAAAACCTCTCTCCTCAGCCCCCCTCCTCCACCTCAACCCCCCTCCTCCACCTCACCCTACCATCCTCATCGTAAACTCCCCCATCCTCATCCTAACCCCCCCATCCTCATCGTAACCCCCATCCTCATCCTAAAACCCCCTCCTCACTTTACCCCTCCTCATTCTAAACCCCCCTCCTCACTTTACCCCTCTAAATACCTCCCCCTCTCCCTTTCCCCTCACTTACCTCCATCTGCAGCTGCTCCTCCGCTCCTCCACGCTCCTTCCTGCGTCTTGACCTGGCCAATGCTAATGACGTGGCGCGTATGTGACGTCACGTCATTAGCATATGCCGGGTCCAGACGCAGGAATGAGCATGGAGGAGCGGAGGAGCAGCTGCAGATGGAGATAAGGGGAAAGGGAGAGGGGGAGGTATTTAGAGGGGTTTAGAATGAGGAGGGGGTTTTAGGATGAGGAGGGGGGAGGGAAAAAGACACGGGGGGGTTAGAGAGACACGGGGGGGAGAGTGACGAGTATAAGCCAAGGGGGCCCTTTTCAGCCTTAAAAAAAGAGCTGAAAAACTTGGCTTATACTCAAATATATACATTACTTACAACTCAGAATACCCGCCTAAACACAAGGTTTGGCCTTGCGCACGCAGCCTATTTACACTGCACACTTGGCACATTGCTGACACTTTCTCCTCACATGATCAACACTCCAACTGTACATTTTCAGATGCAGGAAAATCAAAATAGATTGTTAGCTCTTCAGGATATTGATTGCTGCATATTAAATATAAATAGGGAAAGTATATTAATTTATGAATTCATATTACTTTATTAATTCACTGAACTCACATTTTTTTCACATTTTACACTGTACTTATATATCTGTCTTTACGATGCAAAGCAGGACAATTGAAGTACACGGCTCACCATGAGCGTCATAGGTGCTTATTGCAATGAGCGCCATAGGTCCACAGAGGAGCAAAAGCCTTACATTGTGTGGCAAACAGCATTGCCATGGCTTCAAATTGTATTGCCCCGTCAATTTTAACGGGCAAGTCGCTGGTAATTAATAAATTAAAGGGTCTATTTTATCCGTCACATTTCCCAATTATCAGTGGTACTTTAATGAGAAACTGCTTAAAAATATAACTGCTCATGTGGCACCCAGTCCATTCTCTGGAATAGGAGAACATGCCACTTTTCAACAATAAAATGTCCATTATATCACTCTAAAACTACCAAATACAGAATTGCCCTCCTACTCATATTTCTTATCTATACTCCAACATTCCATACTTCTCATTATCTATACCTCTATTACCAATTAATTATTTAGGTTTAAAACATGGAGGCTTCTGTATGGACTCATATATATGAGGCCCTTCAAGTGAAATAGGTGAGGTTACCCATCGCTGGTGTAGACCAATCGGAAGGTGCCAAATGTGCTTATTCTAGAATAACGGTTCTCAACTTTATAGATTCATCCCTTAAAAGGAAGCAGGTGATACCGTCACTGGTGTAGACAAATAGGAAGGTGCTGACTGTGATTGTTCTAGCACAATGTGTCTAAAATTGTGATCTGGGAACTGGTCGTTTCACTTCCAGTGACTGCTTTTAAGATCCAGAATATTTTTAACTAGGTGATACCACACGTGAAACGTTACATTTCCATCTAGTTATTCACTGACTTGAGTAAATTTGCAAACTAGATAAGGTCATCATTAATCGATCCAACTGTCACTATTGAAGGTGATATATTTGGTAGTGTATGGTCTCTCCCCATCTCTCTTGTTCCTGTGGACCAACAGATAAGGTCTCAAGTACCTGCACCTGTCCTAGGACTAGGCCTTAAAAATGATTGCTTTCGAAGACACAATATGGAGTGTCACACAGCTTGCTGCCTATCAACTTTGCACATGCTATGAGAGGTGGTAGTGACGCCAATATGGAAATCAGATATACATTTTAATATAGTCATTCATAACTTCCCTTTTCTTTAATTGGGTTAAAAGTGAATTACTCTAGGTGCAACTTTTGCTTTTTAACTTATTTCATGATGCAAGCTGTCTTCTTCTGGGCCTGAGCGGGAAGGGGTGCCTTTTTAATTTTAGTCTGATCCAGTTATCTAACAAAGCCTTCTGCCCTCTTTGTTTCCTCCCACTGATCCACGATCCATCTCTCAGGAACAGAATTGATTCTTGTACTCATAAACCGAGTCTTCAAGAAAAACATCAAGTTTTCCCAAGAAATGTTTGATGCCCATGGCTTTCACATCCACAAATGTTGTTAATTTGATACACACTTCAATAAACCAGTGCCTTTTTTAATTGCATTGTTCTTTAAACACTGTACAAAATGCTTTTGCCCTTTAAGGAAGATTATTATTGCCTTGTGTTCTGCTTTAGCTGACACACATTTGTTACCAATATGGCGTCAGCTTACTGATCAAGCGAGCCTCTGGTAAATATACTATGAGTCTACAGACACCAGATTTATACTGTGCACACCAGCACAAGTGGGTTCTGATTACTGGCATCAGCCGGCAGCATGGCAAGTATTAGGATTAGTTTAATAAGTTTAACTTCTTAGAGCAGCATTCACAGCGTAAGCACTCAAGAAAAAGTATGTAATCAATATACCTAAAGTGAAAAGGTACATTAAGAACCGGGGATGATGAATGCCTTCCTGTGGTGAGCCACAGATTGCACACAATGATGCATGCTAAGAGGCAATTTATTGAAGTGTGTGTCCTGCTCCATCAGTATATGTGAGGACTGGGAATATCACACCCTTTAAAGGGACACTTCACCAAATCAACTCCGGGAGCTTGTTATAAAAAACAAAACAAAACTATATATATATATATATATATATATATATATATATATATATATATATATATATATATATAAATATATATATATAAGCACTATCAATGTTTGGACTCCAGCAGTTGCAGCAAGGAGCTGCTAGATGGCGCTGCTGAAATTGTACACGGTTTGTAAGCTCTGCTGAGACTGTTCACAATTTCTAAGCTTAAACCATTACCCTAACCCTAACCTTTACCATAACCCTAACCCTAAAGCTATGACTTCGGCAGCAAAATCTTGGCAGTGACATCTAGTGGATGCTCACTGCCAGTGCTGCTGCCGGTGTGCTAAAGTACTCATAACATGATGGACCCAATTTTTCTTAAATTAATTATGATGATATACTGCAGATTCTGTATAACTCATACGTAGAACTGAATAATGGCGCCTAGGAGGGTGAATACATTCTCCATGTGACGACTTGAGGCAACCCAAAAAGTGCTCTGTTCATTGGACTAGTCAAATGCTGATGGGTGGAAAGAAAAAGGTTTGTAGGGAAGATGTTCTTTAGATTGTAAGTAGAGAGTTTTCAATCTTGTAGAGTGCTTTGGGAAAACAGCACTTTCTACAAATATTTTAAGCTCAAAACAGGGCCCTCCATCTTCTGCAGTTTGTTAAAATTATATTTTTCCTTGTTCTTTTCCCCTGTACAGCGCTACAGAATATGTTGGCGCGTTAGAAATAAAAGTACTAATAATAATAATGTAGGACTTGTAGCCACATTGGTGAATTCAACTTTCGGCAGTTGTTTTTTTTTCTCTGTACATGTATGAAGATAGCCATTACTCTACAAAATGACTATCCTGCTTTTCCTGCCACTCATGCACTGAACAGGAAGGATGACAAACATTTCAATCCCGGCACCCTAGAAAAGTCTTCTAAAAAAATATGTTTCACTAAATATAATTATTATGCAGTTGTTGATGTTAGTTTCTTTCACAATCCTATGATGTTTTTCTAAAACTACACAAAAAAAGAAAAGATCAGATTACAAAACAATTTATTGTTTAAAACTTGCCTCTTAAAGATTTTTAAAATATCAAAATAATGACTGGTAATTTTAATTTTTTTTTCCCCATGGAAATGTATGTCTAATATCTTATAAATTAAATAAAATAAAAAAAGTATAACATCTTCTCTTTGAAATGCATGATGTAAAATGAAAGTATGTACTAAAAAAAGGAGATAAGGTCACACAGGGGGGTAAGTAGATACTATTCTGATATAACACGCGTGAATTATTCATGGATGTTTATGCAGAGACACAATGGTATCTAAGTGATCTGCTCCTCTCTCTATAGAAGATGATGTTTTGTGAATAAATGCTGCCTTGTGTTGCTTTGATTTTTCCCAGCAGTTTACTTGTGATAAAAATAGAGCTGATTGTAACGAGTTCTACTAGTACAAATAAGACAATGCGGTACCCTTGACCCCCATATAAATTGTCTTCGTCATTTACAGCTGGGATGCTTTGTTCCTCCAAACATCTTGTAAACTGCAATACATCGTTGTGATCTTTGTGGGACCTGGAATATAAATGATGATCCTGCACTGAACTGAACCCCTGACATCTTTCCACTGCCTTTACATGTTCTCTTTACAAACTGTCCAATGTTTTGTGTTCAAATAAAAGGGGGGCAACAGAAGGGGGGTGGGTAGTGAACATGGAGTTATCTGTGAAAAAACAGAAATAAACTGAAGTCAATGTCATTTTCTAATGGAGAAGCGACTAAGTTAAAAGTTCATTGTATGAGGATAAATGTTTAAAAAAGTCTAAGAGGATAATATAGGTTTACCCTCATATGATTATGTCAACTGAATACATAAAGAGCCAGAGCCCTTACAATTCCAAAGGCAGCACTGAGGAAAATGGCATAAAGCTATATTTTTTATTAAAAACATAATTACAATACCTCTGCTGGTCTCTGAGGCATCCATGATGTATGACAAGATGTCCACACTCTCTGCAGTAGAAGGGCTTGTATTTATACTTGAAAGCTGCTGAGCATATGTGTAGGAGGTGGGTAGGTGTCAAATTCGAAAAGAGTTAGTGAATCATTTCTTCTTCCTCACACATCCTTCTTTTAATGTTTTGTAGATAAGAATCAATTTCAAGCTCAAAATTACCAGCAAGTACTCAAGTCAGACACGATGGAAATATTTGACATGGTTTACATTCATGGGTTACATAGCTACCAATGTTGCTTGTTATGTACTTTACAGAATGTTAGTTTATTTTTATAAACTATCCTCGTCCTTTACATGGATATGGGTATTCTATATTGGTCTAGTTGGCTTTAAGTATTGCATGAACAATAATACTTCAAGGATTAAAAAACTCAGGACAGTCAATCATTACAGGGTAATGCAACCAGATTTCAATTTTGAAAGTGGACACTGAAAAAGATGTAAAGATGATACAATTTAACATTAACTAGAAATAAGGTATTATGAAGTACTTTATTAAAGTAATTTTAAAACCACATTCAATTCTTAGAGTAAACTTAAATTGAAGTCTTATGTTTTTGCCTTTCAATCAGCCTTTTTTTAATCTATCCACCAAACCATTGGTATCTTTGTTCTTAAGTGTAATCGGTGCTGCTTGTTGTTGTTCAGTCGTGTACAACTCACCATGACCCTATGGAATGCAACACTCCAGGCACATCTGTTAGCCACTGCCTCTCTGAGCTCTCTCGAACTCATTTTTATTCCTTCGATGATCTCATCGATCCTTCTCTGCTTCTGCAGTTTTCTTTTTCATGTACCTTAAACCTTCCCAAGCATCAGAGTCTTCTCTAGGGAAAAGGCAATATTAGATTGTTGTTTTCCATAATTTTTTAAAGGTTTAACAGCAGATCAACTTTTGCACTCTCTTCTTTCACCCTCATCAATAGGTCCTTTAGTTCCTTCTCACTTTCAGACATCAGAGTAGTATCATCTGCGTAACTGAGGTTCTTAAAATTTCTCATAGCAACATTAACTCCACCTCTGGATTTCTTCAGTTTGACCCTGAGCATTATGTACTCCAGTTGAATAAATAAGGGGATCATCTACAACCTTGTCACATTCCTTTCCAGATCTTGAACCATTCTGTTGTCCCATGTTCGGTTCTGACCATGACTTCTTGGTCCACATACAGATTTCTCAGGAGGTGGATGAGATGATCTGGTACTCCCATCTCTTTATGAATTTGCCACATTTTGTTGTGATCCACACAGTCAAAGGCTTTAGCATAGTTTAAAAAGCAGAAGTAAATGTTTTTTCTGGAACTCTCTTTCTTTCGATATTATCAAACGGAAATTGTCAATTTGATCTCTTGTGCTTCTGTCTCTATGAAGATCGGCTCATCTGGTAGTTCCCGGGCCATATATTGTTGGAGTCCCTTATGGCATCTTACGCATTACCTTGCTGGCATGTGAAATGATTGCAACTGTTTGATACCTGGATCACTTTTTGGCATTGCCTTTTTGGTGATTGGGATGTAGACTGACCTTTTTTCAGACTACTGGCCACTGGTGAGTTTTCCAAACTTGTTGGCATAAGGCAAGCAACACTATCACAGGGTCATCTTTTAGGATTTTGATTAGTTCTGCTGGGATTCCATCACCACCTTGTTATCTATCAGCAAGGTTTCCTAAGTCCAGTCTCACATCAACTCCCATAATATCTGGCTCCAGCTCATAGGATAAACTATTGAGATTATCAATGCTGTTAAGATAATTCATGTATAGTTATAATATAGCATTCCTGCTAATTCTTCTTTATCTGATCTACTTATGTTAAGTCCCTACCACTCTTGAATGAAAGGTTCCCTTGAGATCAGGTGACCTCTGGCCAAGAATGATCGCCAGCATTTGCCACAATTTCCTTCATTGAGTCTGAGTACATGCAGTCACGATTAGCAAAGGTCACTTTTGTGTGGTTGGAATGCCATAACGGCTGACAGGTCAACATTGCTAATGTCAATGTAAGTTTATTGTGATAAAATGCATTTTTTTTTAAATAATATTCAATTGCTGAAGTACCTGTTTTTTAAAAATAATGACAGACACATACTCTAATCCTGCCATGTTGCATGGTACCCACTTACTATGCCATCCGTTGATTTTTAGCTCTCTTCTGCCATAATACAGAAGATATCTCCTGTTAGATTTGGGGCTACAGTGATCATTAAGTCATCCCCATAATTAGTCTCATCTGAACAAATCCCATGCAGTAGATACCATCGCTTCAATTGTCAACTTCCTCCAGTGCCACTCAAAGTTCTATTTATAGTACAATGCCATAGGCTTTTGTCTGTTATTTTATATTTCAGTTCTTTAAATGATCTTTCTGATATATTCTGCCTCTTTCTGACATAGTTTGACTCTATAAAGGACCACCATAAAAAAATGCATTTGTTTGTCAAGTTTATACCAAACTAACAACATTGACAGCTTAGTAAGGGTTTAGGACATTCTGAATCTATGATCCAGGCTCAAAACTTCCAACCATATATATGTTTTTCATTGTACAGTGATCCATCAAAGGGACATGGAGGATTCCCCATTTTCAATATTAAAATAGTGTTTATTTGCATATGTAAGCATATTTTTTAATAAAAAATTCTTAAAAGCTCTGTTCATACTCACTAAAGCATATTAATGAGTAAACCAATGGCCACCCCTTGTAGCTCATGTGTACATTGCTTCTATAGGACTAGATGAACAACCCAATGGCAGGCTGTTTGTCAGCAGCAATTAGCATCGTGCTGCTGAGACATAGCTTGTAACTAGCTAGTACATCTAGAATAACAAAATTGTACACATGAGCTACAGGGGGTGGTGCTATGCAGAGACTGCACTACTTCCTCGCCCACCCTGAGCAGCGTGATCTAATTTCTGCCCACATTTGATTTTGCTTATTATATATAAACTAGCGAATTGCCCGTCAAAAAATGACGGCAATGAAATTGTAAGGTAGCTAATGCTGTTTGGTGTATAATAATGAAAGATCTAATACATTAATAAATGAATATGTAATGCTGTTTGGTGTGTAATAATGAAATATATAATACATTAATAAATGAATATACTTTACCTATTTTGAAGCATTGTGTTGAAGAGCTGTCAATGTGTTTTGTGTTTGCTGCAGCATTAGTGGTGTGGAGCTGCTGTGTAAGCGTGCTGAATGTGTGCAGTGTGATAGTGTGCGTGCGCGAGGCGAAACTGTTAGCGTAGTGCTGTCCTTCCGCATTGGCGTAAAATGACGGGTTATCTGTGGTATGCGTCTTTGCGGATTATCCGTCGGTGCTTCGTGGTGTTTTTCGAGTTTCATGTGGTGTTTTGCGAGTGTGTTGTGGTGTTTTACGTGTTGAGAGTGCTGTAGCCTTGTTTTCGTTTTGTTCGTCGGCCATTTTTTCTCTCGCTTAGCGATTTTATTAGGGTCTAAAGTGTTTTATTTTTATTTAAATGAAGGTGTAACTTGTTTTTTTGAGGTGCTGGATGCTTCCTCTTGCTGTAGGTAAGCTTTTTATGTGTGTGTTGTGTGTATTTATTGTGTTTTAAATGTTTGTATGTCGGCGTGTTGCGTCCGATGTTTGCGAGGTCGTAATGTGTGGTAACGTGTCTCGTATGGTGTTTGCGTGTGTAGCCTCGTTTTCGTTTTGTTCGTTGGCCATTTTTTGTGTCGCTTAGCAAATTGTTTAGTGTCTAAACTCGTTTATTTTGAGTAAAATGAAGGTGTAAGTTGCATTTTTGAGGTCCTGGATGCTCCCTGTTGCTGTAGGTAAGGTTTTTATGTATGTGCTGTGTGTATGTATTGTGTTTTTAATTTTGTAATGTTCGTGAGTTGCGTCAGAGTGTTGCGAGTCCGTAATGTGTGTGAACTTGTGTCGTATGTTGTTTGCGAGTGTCGTAATGTGTGTGTCGTGCTCTTTGGGTTGCGACATGAAGTTTGCGAGGGTCGCAGTTGCTGGCATGGAGCGCCTGCGGCGCTCCATGCCAGCAACTGAGACCCTCGCCCAGTGCCCTCGCTTTGCGAGGGCCACGGCTCGCTGCGCGAGCTATGCCAGCCCGCAGCGTTAGCAACAACTCGTACGCTCACAACTATATATGTGACTAGAGAATTGCCCGTCAAAAAATGACGGCAATGAAATTGTAAGGTAGCTAATGCTGTTTGGTGTGTAATAATGAAATATATAATACATTAATAAATGAATATACTTTACCTATTTTGAAGCATTGTGTGGAAGAGCTGCAATCTGTTTTGATGTTGCTGCAGCATTAGTGGTGTGGAGGTACTGTGTAAGCGTCATGAACATGTGCAGTGTAATAGTGTGCGTGCGCGAGACAAAACCGTTAGCGTAGTTGTGTACTTCCGCATTAGCGTAAAATAGCGGGTAATGTGTGGTATGCGTCTTAGCGGAATATCCGTAGGTCTTTTGTGGTCTTTTGCGAGTTTCTTGTGGTGTTTTTCGTGTTTAGAGTGCTGTAGCCTCGTTTTCGTTTTGTTTGGCTGCCATTTTTTCTCTCGCTTAGAGAATTTTTTAGTGTCTAAACTCTTTTATTTTGAGTGAAATAAAAGGTGTAAGTTGCTTTTTTGAGGTCCTGGATGTTTCCTCTTGCTGTAGGTAAGCTTTTTATGTATGTGCTGTGTGTATTTATTGTGTTTTTAATTTTTTCATGTTCGCGGGTTGCGGACGATTTTTGCGAGGTCGAAATGAGTGGTAACGTGTCTCGTATGTTGTTTGCGTTGCAACGTAAAGTTTGCGAGGGTCGCAGTTGCTGTGTGGTGATTTTTGCTTTACAACGTAAAGTTTGCGAGGGTCGCAGTTGCTGGCAAGGAGCGCCTTTGGCAACAACTCGTACGCTCACAACTATATATGTGATCATATTATTGGGGGATACAAATACTCTAAAACACCTAACACACATGTGTTTCAATTTATCAGTGATTTAAAAAAGGAAAACACTTTTCTACATGCATTTTCATCCCATATCTGATTGTGCAGAGCACATCTGTTGACTTCAAGGCCAATGTAAGTCTTTTCGATTTAAATCATTTTTTTTATCCACCATTAATTAACATTAAAAAAGCATGTGCAAACAGTAGCAAAGAATGACATGAGCCAGAAAAGGTTATTAAAAGTTCCCATCAATAATGGTAACTGCTGCACTACATCCTTATATCTTTCACTGTACTGGATACCATTGTCTAGGTCATGGGTCCTCAAGTTCATTCCTGGAAGGCCATACACATGCCTGGATGTGATGATATCCTTTCTTCAGTTATCCTGATGGACTCACCTGTGAACAGAAATTATATCTTCACATTCAGGCTTGTGGCCCTCCAGGACCGAACTTGAGGACGCCTGGTCTAGGTGATAAGCATAGACTGCATGAATTGTGCATGCTAGATAACCTGGATCATGCTCACTTTAGAGAGGCAGGGGTTATGAGATTGCAGCCATAGCCCTCTTGTCTTAGAGAGCATGCTCCAGGTAGTCTGGCCTGTAATATTAATGTAATCTCTGTTGAATTGTTTGGCAACTAAACAATAGTGTGCAGTGCAAGAAGAGAGTTGGGGAGGAGGATGTTGGGGATGGTGGGACTTTGTTTTTAAATAATATTTTCGAGCTAAAACCTTGTTTGATGCACATGTATTTTTAATTTAAATTGATGGTGAGCTAAACAATGGATTTTACTTGAAAAATGCTTACAATGTCCCTTTAAAATGATTAAATAAGATCAGTTTTCAGAAGGTATAAAGGTTATTTTTATTAACTACAGGAGTGCTGGCTTTTCATGGACAAATAACCAGCAATATATTTAAAAAAATATTTTTTTTAAATGTATGCTAAACAAATATGTCAGTTCCCAGTTACTAATTGAAATAATGCATTATGGATTCGATAACAAAACATATACTGAATAATGCAAACATATTGCAGGTATAGACACAGACATAGAAGGTAATTGCCGAGAAGAGCCACTTGGCTCACCTAGGCTGCCCTTTCCCAAGTAATTTAAAGCCACAGACCATAATTGATACTTTGCTAGTAGAATGACTTTATACTAAAGCACCTGTTACAGAGCAGCAAATCAATGCTTCCAATTACAATGTAGCCCCCCAAGAACAACATGATTCATCCTTCAGCCACATCCTTACAATAACTCCTAGGCTTGTGAAGCACCTGGAGCATTTTATAACAGTGATTCCTATGAAGTGAAACAACTGGTTACTTTTGGAATAATTTGGGAAATATACAGAATCTACTCCAGTAAGAAATAACAACTCCCACACATACATCAACCATGGTTTTCATGTTATTTCAGACATTTTTGAAAGATGGAAGAAGAAGACTTCTTTTATGTCCGATGGTACTGGTATTTACTTTTAGAGATGACGGTTGTAAAATTATTTTTTGCTAGTAAATCTTTTGATTAGTAGATATGAACAAACAACTGTGCTTTAGCACTGAATCAGTTTACCTAGTAATTAGGAACTAGTTAGCTTCCAGATTTATATCTAGAATACAAGTCAAGGAGCCCGGTGTGAAAAAAATAAACTATGTGTGTCACGGAACTGGGTCAGTGGACCAGCCACTAAATAAATCTAGTAGGTTCGATCTCGGTTCCAGAGCTCCTGGGGTTGTTTCGGCACCTTGTCCGATTTTTCCCAGGTGAAGATTGAGTATCTGTAGCAGCAAAACGTTATCTAACAGAGCTGTACTAACCAATCAAAAAAGAAAGAGCTAAAAGCCAACACGTTTCCACGACACAACACCATTCATTGTATATAACTGGGTGATATAACATAGTCAGAACAATGGTTAGTAGAGTATAAACATTTACCGGAACAAACAAGAACTCAAATACCACCTCTTTGGAACATATCCAGTGACTTTTATTAAATAGAATAAAATATCTGTATGAGCATTTGAACAGCGCTATATATTTAGAGTCTTTTGAGGACCATCACAGGTCAAAGATGATGAGATTGTACTCAGAGATTCAGATAAAGTTGTGTAGGATACAGGAGGTCCAGATGAGACAATTGGAAGATATGGCAATTATTTGAGAAAGAAATCCAGTGTTGATTTTGCATCTAGCTTCAGACGAGGCAATAAATACATGAAAATGAATCTCATTTACAGAATAGAAGTGGGTTTAAAGCAGCAGCAAAGGCAAATCTCTCACTCTCATGCATTTACAAAAGTGAATCAATCAAGATAAATGAAGCTGAGCAGCTCACATGTACTAAAGAAGAGAACCTGGAAACATGAGCAGATAGATCCAAGAATGGTGGACTGTAGGTGGCCCTCATAAGAGTTTCCCACAACTGCTTTAGTATCATAACATTAAGCTCTATTGCAACCTCTCAACTCTACAAGAGTTCTTTGAATCCAGATAGACGCAAACATTTTTTTTCATATAATATATATGTAAATGAATACAAACAGATTTTGCCAGTAAATAAGACAAAATAAAGGTATTTGAATAACATAATGCATGGTTTAACCATGTTTGCAGCAGCCATTCCAAGAATTTGTTGACCTATATAATGCTTTAAAAAAATAAATAAAAAACATTGAGTAATTAACAATGCTTACAAGTCTGAGGACATTTGTATAGTGAGGTAATTGAATTTACCAATCAGGGCATGCAATAGAATTGCCAATTAGGAGATCAAATGCAGTCTCTGAATAACTAAAAGCTTGGTTTGCATAAATATGTAAATTTGTACTAAAACACATCATCATTCTTCTTTTTCTATAACTAGATAGACCACATGTAAATGGTAATTTGTTAATGAATGTGATAAACAGCAAAATAAAAAATATTCCACACCATCGGTCTAAGCCACCCCCCCCCCCCCACACATGCCATTTCCCCATAATTAATTTGCATTATGCCTTGAGCAATTTGTTACAATTCCCTGAGCCTAGTCTTTTATTCACATTCATACTGCTTAGAGATATACAGGAAATAGATTACTAGATTAAACCAAATAGATGACTAAATAAGCATCAATGATTTAAAATTGTATTATTTGTAACTGGACTGACAATCTCAATGATGTCACACTCTGACATAAAAACATGTTTCTGCCAGCACTTATGATTTTGTTTCCATATTTTATGACTATTTAATGAAATGTAAAATTGATATTTAGCATAAGTCAGTCAATTGAGATGCAAGGTAAGGGTGCCCCCTATTTCTCATTTTTCATCAATTAAACTATTGCTATGCATGTCAGAAAGTATCTTAATATTAAACAATGTAAACAAAAGTCAGAATAACATGGCTTCTGTTATAAATTGGGTGTAATAATTTAATTAAAATATTAATATTGATAATATTAATTATGATTATAATTAAACTAAAAACAAAAATAGAGGCGCTCAATCAGAGAACGAACTAACCTTAATATGTTAGTTCTGTGGACATGTTGACCCACTCTGAGAGCAACTTCTTTTAGCTCACTTGTGCCCTTCACAGGAAGAAATATCCTGTAGTATATCAGTCTGGTCCCACTCACTAGAGTGGTCCAGTGCTGAAATACCAAGCAATTCTACCCTGAACAGGAGAAGCAGCAAACCCCAGTCATACGTTTTGGCCTTCATTGGGCCTTTGTCAGTGAGGTGTAGCTGATAACTCTCTAAGGCACAGTGAGCAAGGGGTCCACGTCTGGATTCCCCCATCACCCTTAGGGAGACTAATCCCTAAGGGTAATTTGCATAAACAAAAAATAAGAATAGAGGTGCTCAATCAGAGAACAAACTAACCATAACCTGTTCAGGGAGAATTGCCTGGTATTTTGGGACTGGATCACTTTTCTGAGTGAGACCAGACTGATTATACTACAGGATATTTCTCCCTGTTAAGGGCACAAGTGAGCTAAAAGAGGTTGCTCTCTGACTAGGTAACCAGACCTATAGAAAAAACCCACTGAGGTATTTTTCGTTCTCAGATGAGCACCTCTACCTTATTTGCATATAATAATAATTACTCTAATCTCATGCTCTGAAATTCTAAGTGTAAATTAAGATGAACACTTGTTTTCTACGATAACAATTTATTCAATGAGGCTAATATTATTATTAATATTATCATCTTTTATTTGTATTGTGCCAACATATTCCGTAGCACTGTACAGGGGATAAGAACAAGGGAAATACACGTTTAACAAATTCAAAAGTTGAAGAGATGTATGAAAATACAATAATTAATACATATACATAAATATGATAATACTATAAAACAACATCTCTTAAATTAGTAGAAAGTCATTCTATAATTACAATATGTAGTGTATTGTCATATGTCCGTGTGTGTGTGTAAAGTTACCAGTACTTTACAATGTCCATCCAGCAAGAGAGAGATGAAGAGAAGGGAAAATGTTCAAAAGAGGATGGCCCAGAGTTTGGCTTGCTCTTTTATGCCTGTAGTTTAATCCCACCACCAATATTTCTCCTACTTTGCCCTGAATGGTCAGACCAGGTCAGATGTCCAGCACAAAGTCACCTCACTGGCCGGACTAGGCCAGATGGCCAGCACGAAGAGATTCTTTCACCACATGGTAAACTGGAATGAGACAGTTTTTCTGACTGGCTCAACACTCCCATGCATAGAATCAATTGTAATACCTTATGTGGCCACTTGGCTAATTCATCCGCTATTCAGAGAAATTTAATCTCCAAGTCAGTGAGAAAAAGTATGTAGCCTTTTGTGTATAAAACCTTTTATGCTGTAAGCCATTCCTGATTAATTCTGATGCCAGGCAGGATTGACATCTCTCCTTGGTAAATGAAGGACACCTGTAACCTTCCATTCCAATAGAAGTTTAAGAAGAGAGATTATATGATTCTTCCAAATTTTCCTATATCCCACTATGTGTGTGCGTTTTTGCTATTTTACTAGAGCTGTTTCCATAAGTATACCATAGTACAAATGATATAGGATAAATGATATATGATCATGCATTTTAGATAGCAACACATGCATGTTTGAACGACAATACATAATATAGACATTACTAATACAATTATAAATGGATGTAGGAATAAGTTTCCAAAAGCGGAACCCCATGATGAGTGTTTTGAAAATGAAATGACTAATTACTGCCACTAGGAAGCACTTGACAGATCAGAAAATGTATGTTCAATTCTTTGAAGTTCTGACTGTTGAAAGTGAAAATGTACATGTATCCGTTCTCCAACTTTTTGTCGGTGTTGGAGCAGTACCTGATCATCTTTAAGTAGCATTACCATTTCTGCCAAGGTGTGTTGTCTGAAATGATTGCTACTATCAGAGAAGACCCCAGGTTTTTTTTTGTAGGTTAATACCTGTGGCACTGTGAAATTAAACTGCTGTGAACTTATTCTCACCGGATAGTCTATGACACAATAAATTGTGAGTAATTTGTTCCCAAGATATACACTGTTTGAACCATATGTGTATATCATCCCTTGGTTTCAATGAAACAAAGCACACCTTTCCTTGTCCTAAGGGGAATATCATATCTTGGTGTTTTTTCTACAAACCCTTGGCAGTATGAATGGTTATGCCAGCATGAATCAAATACTGTTCTGACTTGATTGGGTAGACATAAGATTTTGGTGGGGAATCTCATACAACCGTCAACATCTACTTGTTCTATGGTGGCACCATTTACTATGAAGTTGGGAAGCTCTAACTCATGATGAAAAACATGTGATTCTGTTACCGGACCTCCCAGTGATATCATATGGTAGATATTCTGGTAGATACTCCTAGTTGGTACTAGTGAAGTAGCTCTGCATATATTTCCCTTGCAACCCAGACAACTGTTCACCCATAACTCTTTGTGATCAGAAGCAAACCTGTTCATTTTAGTTTGCTCCCAACCCCCCAAAGGGGTATGGTTATTATCCATAGCTTCCGCCATAATCTTAAAATCAGTTGATAGCTCGGTTTGCATGGAAAGACATACAAAATCCAGAGACATTTCTCTAAACCTCCTAATTTCCCCTACCTTCCAACACTGTATCCACACTATCACTTTTATTTATTTTTCTGCTACCCATTGCCCATCTTATTAAAGGCCTTTCCATAGTAGTTGTAATTGTTGAACAATTTTGAAAGTGTTTAGAAACTAGGCAATCTGTCAATCTTATTCGCCATGAAATCAGCTGGAATGTAGCATCCCTCAATATTGGTGTGGGGTTCAGAGAACTCATTTGAAACGGACCACTGGAACATACTTTCTTACCCCCACACATGTGATTGTCAGCATAGTTACCCACCCTTGGTGGAGCAAGGGTAGTAGAATAGGTCAAAGGAGGGGCTACTGTTGTAGGTTTCCTCCCCTCATCTATTGTTAA
The DNA here is from genome assembly GCA_027410445.1 of Discoglossus pictus. Classification (NCBI taxonomy): domain Eukaryota; kingdom Metazoa; phylum Chordata; class Amphibia; order Anura; family Alytidae; genus Discoglossus; species Discoglossus pictus. Next base: position 3,628,561 of record CM050176.1, on the reverse strand, counting down.
GGATACCTTTACTTGGCCACTCGGTTCGATCCCACTAGCTCCCATATTACACCTTCTTTGATTATGTTCACAGTGATCACTTTTGTTATGCTCTATCCTTGCTGATTCTGGACATAACAGGGTTTTGGAAACTAAGGGAAAGCTTAATATATGCCCCTATCAGACCTATAGTCCATTTTCCCCAGTTTGTCCACTCGCATTCCCAATTCTTTTGATTACCCAGATTGTCTCTCTAAAACCCACTTGTGTTTTTATGACTTTTTGTCCCAAAAATGTCTACAAACCCTCACCCACTTAATGTCCATTGATCAAAGCACGGTTCTTCCAGATTGTTACTGCTCCATATCTTTGCCCATGCATTGATCGCCTGTGTATGACTTGATCTTCTTTGCTTTGTGAAGAAGGTATTTCGTGGTCCATCAATCTCCTGATTATTACAAATTAATAACATTGTCCATACAGTCCAAAAAAAAAAGAAAGTATATTTGCTTCTTCATGTTGATTCCTTGTTGCCAAATCTGAAAAGATCAAACAAGTATCAGTTCTTAACAGAAATATCTACATCTGGGACGTCTGTCCCTTTATACAATTTACATTGGTCCACATGGACCCATTTGTAGCCAGGCTGCCTTCTGTTTTTTCTGTCTGACGCAATGACTTCAGGAAAACCTCACCTTGAAAATACATGTTCCCATAGTGAACTAGCAGTAGTTTGTGCAGTATCACGCCTAAGAGGAATAGCTTCAACCCATTTTGAAAAAATATCCACAATGATTAGGGCATATCTGAGACCCCCTTTTGTTAGTGGAAGTGGGCCTATAAAATCAAAGTGAATAGATTTCAAGGGACCATCAGCTATTCATACCCTTTAGAGAATGGGCCTTTGTTCTTTAGGGCGTGGATTTATCATAGCACAGATAAAGCATTCCTGAATACACTGTATAGCAGATGTTGCTAACTCTGGCCAAACAATATTTCTGTCTAAGGTGGTATTCTAGGGCACTCTGATCAACGTGTCCCAAAATTGAGTGGGTTTGTTGTGTAATTTGTCTCTGTAAAAAAAGACGTTGTGCCTCTGCAGGGCTAGTATAACAAATGAACCCATCCTGAATGGAGTACCCACTAGGGAGAGTTTTGCTGGTTCTGTAACAAAAGAGAAAGGTACTCTCTCAGTATTCCCTAGTTATTTTATGTTGGGCCCATAGGTCAGGGAAATCCAGAACCAATTTCCTCAAATCAGAGGAAACACCCTTTCTGAAGGAACTGATACAATGGATGCCACAGGACTCATCTAACATAAAAGGTTTCCTCCCTCTATTGTCCCTCCACAGTACATTGTTACACAGATCAACGATCATCTAATAACATCACCACCCAATATAGGATCTCCTTTGTTCACTGATGTCCTAATGTCAGAGGTATGGTTGAGATGGGAAAAGCCTGGAACTGGGATGCCCAAGACCCACAAGAAATGTTTGTTTTGCCCCATATGGGGAACTTAGCTGGCAAATCTGTTAAAGTTACTTAAGCACCTGTGACAATGAGTGATCTCATGTCATGGCCTGAAATCACCTCATTAACACAGGTATGTCCAGAATGATCCCTAAATGTACTACAAATAGGAACCATTTGTACTACAAATAAGAGCCATTTGCAACAATTACTGGTTCAGAATTGCTTTTCAGCATATTTAGCATTTATCTCCATTACTTACACTTTGAATTGTCTTTAGAATGGTCACAAATCAATTTGGTGTGCACCCCACTTTGATTCTTCCGCCTTGTTCCCCAGAAATGAAGTCCATCTTGCTCAATCGCATATCACTCTGGTTTGCCTCTTGATCGCAAAAACAGACATCTGGCCCTGACATACTCCTAGAAAACGCTTGACAAAATAGGTTTACTTTTTCGTCAATTAGGTTCACTTGTAACTTCAAAGAGACTTTGGATTAAATCGCCCCAAATGCAAGTGAATGTACACGGTAAGAAAAATGGGCGAACTCACCATTAAATGTTATAAATTAGGTGTAATTAATTACTTTATTATTATTCATAATTTTAATTATGATTGTAATAATTACTCTAATCTCATGCTCTGAGATTCTAAGTGTAAATTAAGATCCACACTCTTGTTTTCTACGATAACAATTTTTTCAAAATACAATAAATAAAACATATACATAGATATGATAATACTATAAAACAGCATCTCTTAAATAAGTCGAAAAAGCATTCTAAAGCTACCAAGTCTAATATACGGTTTGTGATGCTTTGTCCATGTGTGTGTATGATAGTTAGCCGTCCTTTACAATGTCCATCCAGCAACCGAAAGTGAAGTACAAAGAAGGGAAGGGAGAATGTTCACTCTGTATTTTATGCTATAGTTAACTCCACCCTCATGATACTCAATCCCCTTCAACCTCACTGGTCAGATTAGATCAGATGTCCACACAAAGGATTCCATCTGCTACATGTCCAGCTAGTAATCTACATTTTAGTTTATCTGTGCATTTTGGGTAGGTCCCTAAATTTAGTATATGACCATAGATTACACCACCATGTGGTCGCTCCAAAGAACTGCACCAAGGCATATCAGGCCTAATATATATGAAGCTCTTCCGTATATTATAGCTGGTAATTATGTTATATTATTATCCATAATTTTGATGCCAGGCAGATATTAAAGCTCCTGAGAATTTATTCACCTGCTATATAAAATTCAGTTGTACTGACCTTCGTTTGTATTATCATTATCATTTTTTTAAACATCTCCAGGTTATATCAAAGGACTCATGTAATGACCTAAATAGGAGCAAGGTGTTTCAATTAGGTATTCATCTTTAACTAAATACATTGTTCAATATTCACCTTGAATTTAATTTAAAACACCAAATACTAAAATCTTCAGCTGATGTCATCAATGAATGGAAACAACTCTGGCTGGAAAGATATCCTAAATGTTTAGACACAAGCTTAGGCATAGCCAGCTCTTGACTTGCTGAAAACTTAACTTGTTAAATCAGTTTGTCTTGGCAAGGACACAAGCTTGTATTTGAACATCTGGGTATTTAGGATGGACTTCCGAACAGATTTACTCTCATTCCTCCTTTACCTCAACTGGATGATTAGATGTTTGAAAGTAAGTTTCATATTGAATACTGATTTTCTAAATAATTGAAAATGATTTTATTAATAATCAATGTCTAATTAAAACACCTGCAGAATGTCTTGTTGTTAGGACGTTAAATTGGTCCCATAGAACAGAGACCAGTAAGACTTACCTTTGTAGTTGAAAAGTTAGAAGGGTTCAAATAGGAAAGTATACAGGAATACATTCATGTAAACAAAATGCTGGGGCTGAATGGTGGCTGAATAAATGTTGCTTCTGGGTGTAAATGTTGCTGCTGGGGGGAGGAATGGGACTGCTGGGGGTGTGTTTTGGTGCTGTTGGGGGAGTTGTGGGGCTGAATAGTGCTGCTGGTGGTGGGGGGTTGGGGGTTGTGGGTTGAATGAGGCTTCTGGGGGGTGAATGAGACTGTTGGGCGGGTTGGCAGCTTAATGGTGCTGCTAGTGGCTGAATAGTGCTGCTGGGGGCTAAATGGTGCTGCTAGGGGTTCATGGTGTTGCTGGGGGTGGGGGGTGGGGGATTAATGGGGATGCTGAGGGGTTGTGGGCTGAATAGTGCTGCTGGGGCTGAATGGTGCTGGTGGGGGGTTGGGGCCTGAATGGTGTTACTGGTGGGGGAATGGTGTTGCTGGGGGTGAATGGTGTTGCTGGGGAATGAATGGTGTTGCTGGTGGAATTGTGGGGCTAAATGATGCTGCTGGGGAGCGTGAATGACGCTACTGGGGGTTGGTGGGCTGAAAGGTGCTCCTGGGGGATTGGGGCTGAAAAATGCTGCTGGGGTGAATGGTGTTGCTGGGGGAATTGTGTGGCTAAATGGTGCTGCTGGGGCGAGTGAATGGTGTTACTGTGGGTATGTGGGCTGAAAGGTGCTGCTCTGGGGGTTTGCAGGGGTCCACTGCACTACAGAAGAGGAACATGTTAACATAAAATATTTTTCACTAGAAAACTTAGTTTAAATTAATTTTTTTATTTATCCAAACAAAAGTAATAGACAAAAAGTAATTCAACTAGAAAAAAAGGGAACAACTTTGGCAAAACAGGAACATGGTTTGGTTTTAATTGAGGCATCTCCACTTACCAGTTTCCACGGTTTACGCCTTCGGCAATTAGATGACTCATTTCCAATATATTTGCCAGTTTTTGATATGGATGTCCCTCCTTGAAAAGGTTATACAGGAGGCTTGCCACTCTCTAATATTGAGGATTTGTCGCACAAACCCTTGAACCAACTAGCTTTGGGTTTTCACAGGCGGTGTTCTGTGGCTTCTATGAAATGCTTACATTTACAGTAGGTGACTTGAACATATGCGAGCACTGAATCATCTTTGTACCATTGGTAAATTTTTATGAGGCCTGATGAGGTCTACCACGCCAAAGAGTTCTGAGACAGAGTTATTGTCACATGTGGATGGGGAATGATAGCAGTAAGTTTTGGTTGGCCCATTTCCAAAGAGGGAGAAACGTGTGAATGTGCTTGTGCTCACCCATTATAGATGAAGGTTTGGGGAGCCAGACAATGGAGCTCCAGGAGTACGGAGACGTCCAAAGGGCTCAGTGTACCGAGTAAGTTATGGGGATAAACAACAATGGTGCTGCCTTATAATACAGTTTAAAATTTGGACACAAGAGGCCACCACTCTACTTATGCCTGTACATTATTTTTATTTATAATCTAGCAGTGCTTATTGTGCCAAATACATTTAAACACGTCCTTTTGAAAAACATCCAATTCTTTATAATTAAGGACTATTGGCAAAGACCAAAAAATGTAGAGGAGACGGGGAAGAATGTTTATCCTGACCAAATTTATTCGGCCAAGCCACGAAATTTGACATTTAGACCAGGTACAAAGAATTTGTCCTAATTATTTTTAGAGAGCTTTATAATAATCCTTGTAGAGGTCTTGGATTTGACTGGTAATGTTTACTTCTAGGTATTTAATATGTGTGCTCGGCAATGTGAAGTTCTATTTTCCCTGGACATAAGGTCATATTGGTAAAGGGAGATATTCAACGCCTCTGTTTTATCTACATTAATTTAAGACCTGAGGACTTTCCAAAGGCCTCAAAAGTGTGGAGTAAAGCTGGGATCGAGGTGGCAGGTTCTGATAGAGAGCATAGTATATCATCTGCAAAGAGACAGCATTTGAAGTGATGATTTCCCATCTCGACTCCTTTAATGAGATAGTTTGATCTAATGGTTTGAGCTAGTGGCTCTATTGCTAAGGCAAACAGGAGTGGAGACAGAGGAAGCCTTGTCTTGTGCCTTTTTAATTATCTAATGCTGCTCTGGATTCTCCAGGCAATTTCAGAGCTTAGGGGAGTTATAATATGTATGAACCAAATTCATGAAAGGTCCCAGAAATCCAAAAACCGTGTTACGATATGGCCATTCAACTGTGTCAAAGGCCTTCTCAATGTCTAAGGAGAGTAAGCAAGATGGAATATGTTTCAGTTTAGCCCATTGCATAATGGTTAATATACGTCTATTGTTACCGTATTTTTCGCCCTATAAGACGCACCGGCAGATAAGACGCACCTAGTTTTTAGAGGAGGAAAACAAGAAAAAAAAAAATCTGAATCAAACACAAATACACTTTACACACCTACATTACACACAAATATATATATATATATATATATATATATATATATAGATACACATACATACATATACATACACACATAAATATACATACACATACATACATATATACACACACATACACATACACACACACATACATACACACACACACACATACATATCCATATACTGCAGCATTTGGGAGCCCTTGACCCTCCCTGACCCTCCTGACCCTCCCTGACCGTCCTGATCCTCCCTGACCGTCCTGATCCTCCCTGACCCCCCTGATCCTCACCTTTATAGATACACATACATACATATACATACACACATAAATATACATACACATATATACATATATACATACACACATACATATCCATATACTGCAGCATTTGGGAGCATTTGGGAGCCCTTGACCCTCCCTGACCCTCCTGATCCTCCCTGACCGTCCTGATCCTCCCTGACCCCCCTGATCCTCACCTTTCTTCTGATCTCTGCCATCTTGATCTCACCCCAGCGCTTCCTACCAGCACTCCTCGTGTACTGCAGTGTTGCGTGTGTGACGTCACTAGGACGCACCGGCCGACGCGATGCTTGTAGGAAGCGCTGGGGTGAGATCAAGAGGACAGAGGCAGTCTGAAAAGGTATATTCGCCGTATAAGACGCACCAACTTTCCTCCCCCAGTTTTGGGGAAGAAAAAGTGCGTCTTATACGCCGAAAAATACGGTATCTCCTGCTTGTCGGAATGGAGTGAAACCAACTTGATCCTTGTGGATTAGTTTTGGGATAATTAAAGCCAATCTGTCTGCCGAGAGTTTTGCTAGGATTTTGGTGTCTCTATTTAGTAGCTTTAAAGGGTGGACATTTTTAACTTTTGGGTCACGCCCCTCTTTTGGATTAAATATTATATCAGCTTGGTTAAACTCCGGAGGCATTGGGCAGCCTTCAAGGATATCGTTATATCAATTAGTTAGGTGGGGGGCCAGTTGGTCAGCAAATCTTTTAAAGTATAAATTAGTGAAGCCATCTGGCGCCAGAACTTTGACAATCTTTAACTTTTTGTTAGCTGCCTTGACCTCCTCCATCTTAATTTTAGAGTTAAGTCTTATTTTCCTGGGGCAATAGAGATGGAGATCACACAAGCATAGAAATGAGGACATTTGGGAGTTTGAGGACCTGGGGGAGGCTTTGCATAGTTTCTGAAAAAAAAAATGTTTTGTATGCTGTTAGGACAGGTCCTCTCTTTTTAACATATTAATGATTAAGAAATAGCACTGGAATGTAATGTGTCCATTTTTGCTGATGTGCACTAAATTGTGCAAGGTAGTTTAATCAGAAAATTACATACCTTCACTGCAAAGGGACTTATATCAATTAAGAGGGGCAGCTAAATAGCAGATGTTCAGCATTTGAGTAGGACAAATAAGCATGCAAATTACTGTATGATATTAATGTAACAAATCTAGGGTTGTCAGAGTGACAGTGATTTAGAAGTGTTTGTGAACAACCACCTTCGTAACAGTGCTCAGTGTCCAGCAGCAGCTGCAAAGGCAAATAAAATATTAGCATCTATTAAGAAAGGTATAGAAGCAAGAGAGGCATATAATTCTTCCATTCTGTAAATCTCTAGTACTCTTGCATTTGGAGTATGGACTACAATTTTGGGCTTTGCTTCATAACCAGGATATTTTAAAGTTGGAAAAAGTATAGAGAAGGGCAAAAAACAAATAAGAGGAATGGAAGGGTTAAACTATGAAGAAAGGCTAACCCCATTGAACTTATTTTCTGTGGAAAAAGTACACCTAAGAGGGAATATATTTTGCTTACATAAATACAACCAAGGTCAATATGTTTTTGTTGGGGGAGAGGTTTTCAACAGACCAGGGGTAATGCCTGGAGGTTGGAATAAAAAAGATTCCACGTTAAAAAATAATGGTTCTTCAGCGTAAGACCAGTCAAGCTGTGGATCTGTTTACCAAAGGAGGCTATGAAAGCAGAATCGATAGATAACTTTAAAAAGGAGTTGGATCTATTTTTGAATAAAAAAGGATGTTTATGGTTATGTGGTTAACTAGAGATGGAATATTTATCCAGGGAGTAATCTCATGAACATCTTTTGGTGTCAGGGAGGAATTTCTCCCATGAGACAATTGGTAACGTTTCTATGTTTTTTTTCTGTTTGCCTTCCTCTGGTTCAATTAACAATTAATCCACATGTTGCAGATCGTCAGAGATCTAAAAAGGTTGAACTTGATAGACTAATTGTCTTTTTTCAACCTCCATTACAGGCCCTCACCAATGCTTGCTCTACAGAAGAGAATCACAAACAATACATGAAATATCATCAGTTATCATTATCATTATTCAGAAATTTTCCTAATTTAGAGAAGTTTTTAGGATATTTTACCCCTGAGCAAAATATGCTAACACATACTTCTTCAATTTTCCACACTCTCTAAAGAACAACATAAAAAGATGACTGAACCTATCTCCATTGTGAAACTTGAACTGGTAATATAAAATACAAATGTTAAAAGTATTAGACTGTTATAGCCTGAGTGACCCACTTTAGCCATTGCCGAATGCCTTCATTGGAAACTAAAATTATCCTCACAATACACAAATGATAAGCTTGCACATTAATGTTACTATCAATCCACAAATCAAATTACCACTTGCCTGCCAGGATGCTTTATCCAAAGTGGCAGCTGCCTGGCATTCTTATTTGTAATCCTTTTCTTAAAGGGAAATGGCAAATGCTCTAAATATGGAAGTATTTAAAACCATATTTTGTAATAAGCCTGTTATTATGCCCAATATTAAAGCAATTTTGCATTAAATTAATATTGAAGTTAGTATATTTACCAGACCATCAGAATTTCTGATCTTCATGTGAAGCCATAGCTTTTATCTTTGGATTAGAGTGCAATCATAATTAATGATTGCTAAGTGTTATTACAGTAACTCAAATTAATTTTGTATTCATATTTGAATATTTAAAAAAAAAAATGTTTTGTAAAAAATATGCCAGATAGTAAATTTGACAATATAGTATGAATGCATTTCACATGTACTCATGGATTGAGAACATTCAATATTCCAACAATGGAATTTGTCACCCAAACATTATGCCCTTTAATGTTGAAATCGTATACATATTTAGCGTTACGCAGGCAAAACTGACATGTTGCTTATTTGCAACATTATAATCCTATATCTTCAGGTACAGTACTGTATAAGCAAACCAGGGAAACATTTGCCTTTGCAATTTTGTTTACATCATTCAGTCGTTTCTGACTCTCCGTGACCTCATGGGCCGTAACACACCAGGCGCGCATCTTTATGTCCATGGTCATGGTTTTTTGATGGCAGAGATACTGAAGTGCGATTTTCTTCTCTATTGGGCCACAGCATACAGTTCCTGGTATTCCTAAGTGGTCTCCCATCCAAGTACTGACCATGGATTCAGGGTGGTTTGACCTCTTAATTTCCCTGACTAGAATCAAACCCAGTTTGCAGTGGTAAAAGCACTGCATACTAGCCATTGGACCACTACTTGTTTAAAAAGACACATTTACAATTATACAGAGCTTTGTAGGTGAATGTCAATTGAACTGTAGAAATCAAATAGACAGAGTTATATTATCTCCGTTAGGCAGAGATGCAATATAATGTCACACAATGTGCAATGATTGTCATCTATACCTCAAAATCAATAATATAATACCATCACTTCCAAGGCAATTAAATATGTAACAAACTATGGGTGCCTTCACTTACCCAGAATTATAAAAAATGTATAAAGCACCAATTTTATCACAAGGGAAACAGAATTAATATGCATACATACATAGCATATATGAACAAAACACTTCGATATGGAATGATATTAAGTATAATGATTACTATTTTACTGAATACAAAATCCTGTACTTCAGTCATAATTACCAGACAGGCTGTGTATTTGATGGATGTTCTGGTGATAATCTTTGGTTACATTTGTACTCTTCACGGATTCCCTAAGCAAGACAAAAGAGTGAACCTTTCTTTTAATTTTTTTTTTAAATTAAAGTTTTATAATGATACTGGCGAATTGCCTGTGAAAATATGATGCTCATCTCCATGAGCGCAAGGAGCCCCTTTGGCTGCACAAGCCCGCAAGCGCTAGCAACAACCTGCAATGCTCACAACTATATTTGTGATGGTCTTATCTTTATCCCTTTTACATGACTTTTCTCTTTCTCCGTTGCTGGGATTCTGAAGCTTGAGATTTCAGATAACCATAAATGACACAAGAAGAAAGTGCGGATATATCAGTGTACCAAGTATTCACAGACACCCCAGAACATTCCTTATTCTGAAAGAACAAACAGTGGATTGGGGGGTCATAGCATGTTTTTAACCTCTTCATATGTTTTTCCAGTGTTAGAGCCAACTCCTAGGCAATGTCATCCTAGGTATTGGACCAGCTGTCTTAGTCATGGCGTCTCTGTGTCTGATCCAAGCACTTGGGAAACAAAATGGCTTTATCCAGAGACTTAGTCAAAATACTTCTGTTTATTTCATGTTACAGACTAGCTTATATAGGAAGAAACCACACTCACAATGTGTGTCATTTTGATGTATGTGACAAGAGATAACGTGGCTACCTTGAGTTATAATCACAGGACAATCTTTACTTTTAGTAAACTAGATTACAATCTTCTACACACACAGCCTTCTAGTAAACAAACAATGTTGCTAACCACAGCAATCCCTCTATAGCATTTAACCCCTTACATCCTGACACCTCTATATGGAACACAATTATGTAGTGCAGCTTGATGTGTTACACTATAACACACTATGGCATAATTCATAACTTTGTATAGAAAAATGGGAGTTCAAGGTACTCTTTGTAAGAGTAGCTTTGCCTGATACAGAAGGTAAATAAATGATTTGCTTGGTTATTGTCTGCTCATAAAATTAGATCTTTTGTGAAAATTGGATGTTGGACGTTTTTTCTACAGTGACTGTTGAGTATTTGCCATAGTAATAATTTCTGAAAAATGTCACTTTTAGAAATGTAATCAAGGTTTGAAGAAAAAACATACTGAGCTTTTAAAACGTACATTTCGGCATTTGTGCTGCACCCTCTACCAACATTGCTTCTCTCTACCCCTGTTAGGTATCCAGGAGCAGATCTGCCCAATAGGCTACATTGGTCTCTTTGCATACAGTAGTAACTGTAGGGAAAGAGGCAAATAAAGCCTGCTGTTATTACAATCTCATGGGCAGATGCTTTCTTGATCCGTGGACACCTAATAGGCAGTGAGAAGGAGGCTTGGGTAAAACTGCAATGCTGAACTTGATAGGTAAGCTTTAAATACCTACATTGATTTTATTTTGTTTTTTTATATTGAATAAAAACCTCTGAAGAAATAAATAAACTGCTAATGTACAAGCACTACAGTGACCATTTAGGTATGTTAAAATATTAGTCTGTAACAAAATAATGAAATGCTAAAATGTGAAAAATCACATTATTAACCCTATGAATGTGAAGGATTTCTGTCGTAAATTACAATTCTAAGAAATAATAGCAATATGATAGATAATAAATAGATTTGGAAGTATCCCTCTAAATTATATATTAACGATTCATATTGACAATATTAAATTATATTTTGGCAAAATCATGAGTTTTTAACTAACAATATTTTTTATTTATAATTTTTTATTGGTTTTAACAGTTTTGTGATTATTTGTAGTTTATTTATGCTTATTAATTTCCCTTTAATGTCTAATAGACATTCTTGCCCCGTGCTGTCACTTCATTTTGTAATAAGGTAGATGGATTCCAAATTTGGGTTTAATTATAAGCTGTCAGACTGATCCTTAATGATTCAATTCCCTCCCACCGTGAATAAGGCTCAGAACTGTATATTACATATGGGAAATTCAGTAATATGCTCATTTCTGATGCTTCTGTAATAATGTTTAAATAATAAATGACAGTTTAATTTCAAAAGTTGAGGGACTGCATTTATTTGGGAGCTTCTAATTTCATTAATTGGAGCAGAGTTCCAGAAAAACAGTCATGGTAATAAAACCTTAATTTAATGCTATAATGTAGTCTTTTGAAAGGACTGAATTTCTTGAATTATTTAATACACTACGTTAATTAATAATGCAATAAAGCTATTCATAAGGAACAAGTAAATACAGTATGTCTATGACTAAATCGCTTCCATGTAAGTATAAAACATTATCTATTATTATTTGTAGCAGTATGTGTAATAGGAAATGTTTTCTACTGTATATTTAAAGGGCCACTATTATCCTTTATTTAAAATATACTGTTTTGACAAAGTACATTTAATAATAGGCTATTTAAAAAAAAAAAAAATGCTTGATTATACAGGAAGATTTTATCTGCAAAGTGAGAATATGGCATGTCAAACTGCCAGTGCTTTCAATAGGAGTTAAGTACACACTCTCCTGAGAAAGTCAGAAAACAGAATCAGTAGTTAATACATATAATAGTTAAGAAAGTAAAGGATGTGCTGACTACAGGGATCCATTAATGTGAAAATGTTGTGGGCATACAAATAATAATGGATTTACACTAAAGTGATATTGTTGTTGTCCAGTCTGGTCTGACTTTCCATGACCCTATGGACCACTGCACAACATGTATCTATGTGATTATTCATACATTATCTTGGCAAAGATACTGGAGTGGGTTTCCAGTTCATACACCAGTGGGCTGCAATTTGTCTGACCTCTCTACTATGACCTGGCCATCTTGGGGGACTCTACCTCGTATAGCTTCACAAGCTCCTTTACCACAACAAGGTAGTGAACCAGAAAGGGAAAGTCATATACCTTTCTCTAATGCTATGTAATGTAAATTATATTAGCTTAATTAGGAATGTTTACTGTCCATAGCACACATGATATTCTGTGATTCATATTAAAAAAAAAGAGAATGGGCAGGATGTACTAAAGGTTGTTAGGTTGGTGTTAGTTAAGCAAGATAACTTTTTTCTTTATTCAGAGCAATTCTGTAGAACCAATCCACATTGCATCACTGTATGAACAAAGCTATGACTGCTATGTATTTACTGCTGATCTGCATCCTATCACTTTGCCATAAGAGATGGGACATGTTAGTATATATGACCCAGAGGTGAGGGGCTATGTGCACCCCGAGAATCTCCCTCTAGGCTGTGCCTTTTATATTCAATCTTGCAGCGCCCAGCAGAACACCTCCTAGGAGAACTGGTTGCAAGCTCAGCCCTAAGGTCCCATCCCTTCAGTTAGGTTTATATCAAACAAGAGATAGAATCAGACATCTGATTGCTTAGAATGTCAGAAAGACTACCAGTTTATTCTTTTTTAGGTAGGTATTTTTCACAGCACAAAAAGACTTCACCCACATGCCCCACTCAAAATCCCCTCCCTGTATCCAGGGTCTGGATTCTTACTGTCACCTCCCCACCTCCTTACCAGAGTATCACGTTATGACTATACTTTTATCACACAGGAGAATCTAGGGAGTAACATCTGGGGGCCATATACACTTTCAAATACCTGCAGAGTTAACTCTTAGTTCTCACACTAACTAACATGGGAAAAAGCGTATCTCTGTTAGTTAAATGTAACATAACACCACTACAGTAAAGATAACACCATGTAGCAACCCCAACATTACTGGTCAACACAATTTTACTTTTTTTGTCTCAGAAGTCAAAATAGGTGAACCTTATAGTGCTTTGAGCTGAATACAAATATATTTTTAGAATTTCTCTATCACATAAGGATTTTGAGAGACCGTGACTTTAAGTTTACAGTATTACATATATTTACAATACGTACATAGTAAAGGACCAACTCCCCTAAAAGGTAGAAGTATAGGATTTTCTCCTGTATATTTTCTCAGGAACATCCCTCGTAAGGGTCCAACAGTAATCAGCAAGCATTGCTGGATTCCACTTGCCCTGGTACTGCTTTTTTATTTTGGAAATGTCTTGGTGGAATCATTCACCATGTTGATCGATGACATCCCCAAGATTTGCTGGGAAGGAATCCAGGTGCGAATCCAAGAAATGGATTTTCAAAGATATGTTACATCCCATGGTCTTGTAAAATTGCAAAAGATTATCCACTATTTCTTTGTAGTTGTCTGCCTTATGATTCCCTAAGAAGTTCTGGCAAACACACTTGAAAGATTTCCATACAGCCTTTTCAGTCTGGTTGAACTGATTGTCATCAGTTGTCTTATTTTATGTCTTACAAATATCCCCTCTTTTGATCTTTGCATCACTGACCCTTGGGAATATTTTTCTTACATATTTAAATCCAGGTCCACTTGGATCCATCCCGTTGACAAAGTTCTTCATAAGACCGAGATTTATATGGAGTGGAGGTAGATACACTTTTTTCTGGAACAACGAGTGGTGTATTAACAACATTCTTCTGTCCAGGAGTTAGTGATGTTCGTTTTGGCCATTGTTTCTGAGTGTAATGATTTCTTTGGTCTTTGCTGTCCCACTCGCAAAGAAAACAGCTGTACTTTGTGTGACCAAGTTGTAATCCAAGCAAAAGAGTGACTACTTTCAAGTCACCTCATGTATTCCATTTGTACCCATATTTGATTTTTTTCAAGCACTAGTTTCATGCTCTCATAAGTTTCTTTGATATTGGCACCATGAGCTTGTGGACCTGATGGAAACGTATCCCCTTTGTGGAGAAGCACAGCTTTCAAGCTAACTTTAGAAAAATCGATAAATGCCAGTCCTCTATTTTGTACTTGTGACCAAATGCTTCCATGACAGAATAAACATCATTGCAAAAAACAAGTTCATCTTCAGGGGAAAAGAAATCCTTAAAGTCACTATGTCTATCTCTAAAAAAAAAAACTTTAGTTTCTTATGGAGAAGATTCCAGCATTTCAACCTGGAACCTAAAAGTTCTGCTTGCGTTTTAGATAGGTTCAAGTCTTGGACGAGGTCATTGAGATCTCCTTGGGTAAGGAAATGTGGTTGTAACGATGAACAGGAAGCCTCAAAAGTTTGAATGCCTTATATCATCATCACCATGCTTTACAGGATCTTTTTCTTGTCCATTATCACTAAGAATTACTTTTTCTGGAGGCGTTGGCGCAGGCAATTCGTCACTATGCAGCACTGGCCTGATGGCAGATGGTAAATTCAGATATGTCACAGTTTGCTTTGATTTAGAACTGATGTCTGATATGACTCAACTGTTTATTACTCTGGGCCCTTTTTACGTTGACTAATCAGTATTATTTACAACAATTAAAAATAATATGATTTTACTGATGAAAAACTAACATATATTCATGCTGTATGAATGTGTTATATAGCACAATGTATTATATTAAAGAGGATGTAACTTTAATACTATGGGTGATAGAACAATTCTGAGAGAGGCCGTTTTTGAAATCGGTGGGATTAATTACATATAGCACAACCCTTACAACTTTGTTGACCAGTGTGGCCCACATTACACTACACAAAAAAACACATCATAGTCACCACAACAAGTCTCATGTTACTTTTAATTGCCTTTGATATTAGCAATCACACAGGCTGGGGTTACAAATAACATAGTCCATAATTCAGGTACCAGGTTTCCATCAGGGCATACACAGTCCATAATCCTCAAAAGTCCATTTAGGCCCTCCTCGACACCACAGTGTATATATCCCTTAAGCTGTATATTTAAACTGTGAAGTGATGGCCCGGCAGGTTCCTACATCTCTGTGTGCTTAAAGGGACAGCTTTTATCTCCATAAATGTATGCTGCAATGGTTTAAAAATGTATTTTAATCAACTGCTTTTGGAACATATTCATGACTTTACTCTAAATAGCTCTATTTAGGATGTGTCAGAGAACTGCACCAATCTTGTTATTAGGCTGTATGAAAAAAATACTTACTCCCTGAAGTTGTTGAACTTGATGCTTAAATAAATGAAGGTCCTGTGTTATAATGCAGTTTGTACAGTGATTAATACAAACTTTGTTTAACTTTTCCATTACTCATTTTTAATTCAAATATACACATTTTTACAAACCTGCTAATCTAAATACACTATAGCTGATTTGTAACTTCAGTGTTCCTTTAAGCTCCTGTACCCACAATTGTATATGATAACATATAGCAATATAATCTCTGTATTTTGATTTAAATTATAGTCAAATAGATAAGTTATTTTTCAAGGCTCTGTCCTCTACAAGAATATTAATAACCCATCTGTATCCACTCCAATCCATAATGAATGCCTCCGCTAGACTCATCTACCATGCTCAACACTCAGTGTCTGAAGCTCCTCTCTGTCAGTCACTCCACTCACTTCCCATAGCCTTGCAGAATAAAATGTAATATCCTGATCTTAACAAATAAAGCCCTTAAAAAAACAACAACTATCTTTGTCCTCATCTCAAAATATTCCACTAAAAACTCTCTTCGTTCTAACAACTTTCTTCTTTCCTTCTCTCGTCTCCTTCTCTCACTCCTGCCTTTAGCATTTTTCTCAAGCTGCCCCAACTCTTTCCTTGCTCTGTCAAACTTTCCTCTGGCCTGAAAACCTTCAAAATTCACTAAAAACCCACCTGTTTAAAGAAGCTTATCACCTTAAGACTTCATATGCACAACCCTACACTACACAGCATTATATCACTCACACACACTGTCTACAATCGAACACCGGTCTGTATAGCCCAAATACCAGGGAGACAAAAGAGCAGAAACCTCAATTTTCTGCCAAAACAAAAATTACAAGTCTGTTTCTTTCCAACTGGAAATGTAAGCAGTCTTACCATTGACTTGAATGGGACACACAACCCTGCAACCTGATTGGCTTCAACAATGCAGAGGCAAGTGGACAGTCTATTACACATGTATACACAGATTTGATTTTACAGTGAATAATGTACACATTCCAAAAATTCAAAAAGGTATTTCAACATGTTCTTAGGAGATATTTACTGTGATGTGGCCCGTTGAACCCAAGTTGCATTTAAATTTTTTAGAATTCCTGTGGGTCCTGGAAGGGCCCGCGGCACACCATTAACACACAACCCCCCTTCTAATCCTTGCAATGAGGGACCCACACTGCATTTAACATTTTTAAAATTCCCGCCGCTAGTCCTTAAAGGACCTGCGGCACCCCTTTTAGCTAATCCTGGACACCTATCATTAACCCCCCTCTATGCTGGGGGGCCTCAATGAGACCCCCTCGGTGTTCATGTGTACAGACTTGCAGCGGGGATAAGTACTGTAAGTACCCCCCCAGGCACCTAAAATGAACACCATCACTCATGGGGCTCTTAATTAACCCTGTCACTCATGGGGGTCTATACAGACCCCCATAAGCCTCTATTCATCCCCCTCAGTCTAATAGGAGTCTATATAGACCCCTATAGGACACTAATTAACCCCCTATAAGTTCCATGAGGGTCCTCCAGGACCCTCATGACACAAAGTCTAAGCACTACACTACACTATTAACCCTAACTATACCCCATTAACCCCTTGACCCAAACTATACCCATTAACCCATATTAAACCCTGTTAACCCTATCTGGACCTAATAACCCTAACTGGCTCTATCTAACCCTAACTGGCCTATTTAACCCGGTCTAGTCCTATGTAAGCCTATCTAGTCCTATTTAACCTTAACTGGGCCTATTTATCACCAAATGTTCCCAGTAAACCCCATTCTACCTTATCCTATTAACCCTTACACTACCTACCCAACTCCTACCCTAATCTATTAACCCCCCTCCACCCTGTTAAACCCTACACTACCTACCTACCACCCTAATAAAATCCATATGAACCTACCTAATTACAGAAAATAATAAAACCTAGAATTACAGAAAATAAAAAAGGACATCACAGAAAATAAAAAAATACATTACCAATATTAGAAATACCTACTGTTCCACAAAAATAACTACTCTACCACAAATAAAGAAAGGTAAGTTATCAAACATAAAAAAGCTAAATTACCACATTATAAACAATAAAACATTCCATTAAACCCCTAACTACATTCCATTGATCCTGTAACTACAATCAATATAACCCCTAAACTAATTCCAAATAACCTAACTACATACATTAACCCCTAAATACACTTAAATTAACTGCTAACTACTTTCTATATAACCTAGCTACATACATTAAAAAAACACTAAATCTAACCTGAAATAGAATAAATAGACCACTTACCTTACTCAGATGTCGCTTCAGCAAAAACGGTGTTCCTGTCGCAGATCGCACCCCTAGGAAAAAAAGAAACATAAAATTAGTCCAAAATACCTTTCCTCCATGTCCCCGTCCTTCCTGTAGTCTTCTCCATCTGGGCCCCCTGGAATGAAAGAAACATAACATTAGTACACAAATACACACAACATAACAAAACAATAAACATTCTAAATAGAAAACTTACCTTGACGCGATGTCTCCGTCCTTCTCCGCTTCTTCCCCGGCTGGGCCCTTGAAAAAATCTGACGCTCTACAAAAAAAAAAAAAAAAAAACTAACGGAGCCCCCCAACGCTACTGAGGCTTCTAGCACTGCTTCCTGTAGAACAATTTAAATTGCGCCTTCTGATTGGCTGAAATTGCTGTCAATCAAATTCCAGCCAATCAGAAGGTGCCAAGGTGTGAGCAAGTCAGAATGGGATACACCCCTATATCCCATTCTGATTGGCTGATGGACCTGTCAATCTCTTTTTAACCAATCAGAAAGCACTACTGCCTTCAACCAATCAGAATGGGATACACCCAACGGGGTATATACCATTGTGATTGGCTGAAGGCATCTGCGGCTTCTGATTGGCTGGAATCTGATTTTCAGTGACAACAGCCAATCAGAAGACGCATGGGGGGGTCATTTTAGGTGCCAGGGGGTACGTGGAGAACTGCTGCGGAGGTCCCGTTCATGACCCCAAAGTGCTGGTGTGGGGAGCCTGCAAGATCATCTTGGAGGCTTTCACGTGCCGTGAAGGACGGCCGTGCTGTATAGCTCACAAGATGCTCGCAGCAGGTCTAATTTAATACCGTTGTAACGTTGTCAAATTTGAAGCATGTAGGGCTTATGTTCAAACCTCGTATCTACGGGGCTGGAATTTAAGGGGGCTATAATATTTAGAGTGAGCTTACAATCCATGGTACTTCAAGGACCTGGATGAATTTACTATTAAACTCCAATAATTCTGTGGCACATTAAGTTTAAAGTAAACAAAGACTTTAAGTGCTATAAAAAAAATCATGGCTGTATTTAAAATTAAATGATAAAGCTTTTAAATAATTTTCTATTTGATTTTGATTGCTCTACATAATGGTGCAGAGCAGTTTTAAAGACTGCAGTAACCTTTAAGTAGATCTACTCCTACTGAGGATATGGAACTAGAGAGATTCTCCAGGAGCTGTCCAACTTAACACTCCTAGTTTTCCTGATATCTCCCTTCTTCACGTCTTTCTATTTCTTCCTCTAAATATAATTACTATCTGTTGGTACTAAATGACCACAGCACAATGAAAAAATAAAAAAATATATATGTTTAAAAACTTTAAGGATAAGAGCATAATTACCGTATTGGCGAAAATAAGCCGCACTTTTTATTCAAATTTTAACTGTGACAAGTTCAGGTGCGTCTTAAATTAGTGACCTTACAAAAATTGGCTTTTCCAAAATTTTGTTCATAATGGATGCTGTTTAAAATTATGCTGATTTCTCATTTTTAGTCCTTGCTCCTCACAGCAGTTTCGTAGCTGGGGAATGGGGGGGGGGGGGGGGGGGGGGGGGTGTTGTCTCTCCCTTCCCCCTTTTTTTCTTGATATAAGCTCAATATATTAGCCATAGTAACTGATCTACAGCTCTAAAACTAAGATAATTAGATAGATTGTTTAAAAAAGCAAAAATTGCAGCGGTTAAAAAACAAGTATTAAACATTAAAAGACTGCATAAAAAGTTTTAGAGCGTCTCCACTTGTATCTGAGTGCTCTTCATGATGGTGCTGGGCAGTATCCATGAATTCAGAGACCCTTTACATTATTTACGTCATGTATTTAATTCCTGATTGCTTCCTATTGATCTCTGAACAAGAGCAATTCACATGCCAAACTATAGCTAACAGATTGTGGTCCCCTTTCTATATAATTTGACTTTCAAGTAAATATTGTTCTTTAATCAGCAAAACATTCAAGTCTAAAACTATAAAAGCCATTGAAAGTTGTAACCAATTTTAGTTTAGATGTGTGTGCCAACCGTTAAGATAAGTCATGTAGGATCAGGCCCTCAGTGTAATACATATTATAAGTAATGGAGCTTTTAAGAGAAATTTTTGCCAAGGGAATTTGTTAATTAACAGTAAGTCAATTTTATTATCTTTAATTTTTTCTTAAGTTTTTTAACCTATGGATTTTTCACTCTGATGTACAAAATAAAGGTCTTAGCTGCTTGGCGAGCCTTACATCTAAGAGACAGTAAATCATAGATTATATATATAACTAGCAACTTGCCCGTCAAAAAATGACGGTCAATAAAATTGTAAGGTTGGGAATGCTGTTTGATACACAATGTAAACAGTTTTATACTGTGAGGACGTTCAGCGTCATTGCGAGGCTTGCGCTGAGTGCTCATCGCATGCCTCGCAATGCGCGCCTTCGGCGCTCATGCGAGCCTCTCCTGTCATGTACTTTTGGTCCTCTGAGCACCTTCATGAACCATGATAAAGAGAGATATATATATTTCTATGTATATGTAGTTAAGTAATAATTAATGATTTATTCAATAAATTAATATACTTTATGAGGCTCGCTGGCGATGAGCGCCTTCGATGTTCATCGGCCAAGTGCTACGTGTTAACAGCTCGCCTCGATACGTGAGGCTCTCAGAGATGAGCCCCTATGGCGCTCATCGGCTAAATTCTACGCGCTAACGGCTCACCTTGCTTCGCAACGTCTCGTAGTTAGACATTTATAATATGTGATATAAAACAGGGCAGTGTTTCTGCCTAGGCACAGAAGTCCGAGGCCTAGGGAAGCATAAAACCTAAATATTTCCATCATTAAAGAACAACTGTATGTTAAAAAAAATAAAATAAAAGGTGTCTGAAATCCACAGTTTGCCTAAGGGCATGATTGGCTTATATGTCTGCAGTAATAGGACTTGCAAGTATATGTGCAAGCTGTCTGCAGTGAGGGGGGCTGGGGTAAGGTGCCAAACCCTATTGTCATGACCAAGGGGACTAGGGGCCACATGCACATTGTGGGAATTTGGAGTTATCTCAGTGGCCTGCCTGCATAATCAGCTCAGGAACGTCCAGACCTCAGGATACACAGGAACAGGCAATGGTCCAGCAAGAACATCCAGATATAAGCCAGTTTAGTAAAATAATAAAAATTCTTTCCATTTGGAGACCAGAATGTAATACACACAATGTTTCTGTGTATACAAAACAGATCACACCTTCAATGGCAACAGTACAACATATTTTTGGGTAACCAGAACCAATCAGGGTGGAGCCCCACATGGCATTCATGTCACTATTGTGACCAGTATCTTATTAACTGCCTCCCGTGGTGAGGAGTTTGTAAGTCTAAGGGAGTATGGCCATTTGCCATCTTCCTTCTTCCTCTAGCCCTGTAAGGGGTAATTAGCACATCTGTATCATTTATCTGGCTTCCTCTTACATGGAAAGCAGCATAGTAGGGGTGCTAATGGTAATATCATTTCTGCAGGCATGGTGTCTATTCAGGCCCTTCCCTTGTTCTACAGGACCTCTCCAGACCCATCAATTCATGGCCTCATTTCCTGAGAGCATGACACATAACCTGTTTTATTAAACTCTCCGGGAAAAATGCAGGATTTCGAGACCAAACATGACTGGGTACCATCCATACATCAATAAGTGAACATAACACTACAATAATAGTAATGAATGAATATTTTTTATGACTTTATCCAGACATGAGCTGGTTAAGAAAAATCATATTTTTGGCTTTGTGTTATGTTGACTTTGTGTGAACTTCTCTCTAAAAATGGCTTTAAACGTTTGATTTGCACAGCTGCTAATGTTTTTTCATACACAAATATGTGAAGTTTTTCCTAAACTACTGTCTCCTCAATATCAATAATTCCAGCCTACAGTCAAACCTACAGGTAGTTAATATATGTTGCTGATATGAGGAGTCATAGGTCACAAATAACAGTTTAATCAATTACATCACAGACTTTGCAAATCTGCTAATAATGCGAGGGTGTTAGTAAATCATGCACAAGAGGCTATTTTTGCTGTCATTATATAATCTTCACTCTGGTATGCCTTGGCAAATTGCAGCAATGTAAGTAATTTTAATCAAAGAACGCTGTCAAGGAGTTGTGGGTTGAAGTGAAGATCATGAGTGTCAAATTGTCTCATCAGACTTAGTCATTGTTTATTGAAGATTAGGTTTTGAGAGGAAATTGTGTGCGCATTAGAGAATGTATCCTTCCTTGACACAAACAAAATAGCTGCTATGGATTATAAAATATTCTCATTTTTTCCAATAATCTTACTTTATGTATGTGTGTGTATATGTATATAGATTATTAATGAGTATTGCAGTATATTGTGATACCTTTTGTATTTGTCACACCGCCTTATTTATATTAACAAGCTTTCGAGAGGTCTGACCTCTCTCTCTGCTATGACCTGCCAATCTTAAGTGACCCTACATGGTATAGATCACAGCTTCACTGAGGTACACAAGCCCCTTCACCACATCAAGGTCGCGATCAAGAAGGGGATATATATACACACACACACACACACACAGGTATACCCTGCTTAACGCTACCACTTATGGCGCTGATTGACGAAAGCCCTCTTTTACATGTAATTCCCCACTTAGAACAAAATCTTGCTACAATGCTGTATTTTCCTTGTGAGACCCCATTAAACTCCCCAAGCCGCGTCACTAGGGTAAAGAGAGAGAGAGCAGCCAACAAAAGCAAAGAGGTAAAGGAAAGTGCCAGCCTGGACAAACAGAAAGACCCAGAAAGAGATCAGTTCCTATAACAACCATTGAGAGAGGAGGTACAGAATATTTTCATGTTCTCTTGTTTCTCATCCTGTGGTTGTTAATTGTCAATAAAAATTTAAATTGTTATGCAAATAAGGTGTTCCAAGGAGCACTAGGCAGCTGCCTTATTCACCTAAATATAGATCCAGCCATGACCACAAACCGGTTTCATTTTTATCTCAATGAAAGTAGCATTGAGTTGGGAGATAAGTTCTTGATATTTGTGCAAGCAAAAGTAATTAAGATGTCTCAGTAGATGAGTATCCTCAGCAGAGTCAAGTAATAATACATTACTTTCTCACCTTAACTTTATATATAAACTAGAGAATTGCCCGTCAAAAAATGACGGCAATGAAATTTTAAGTGAGCTAATGCTGTTTGGTGTATAATAATGAAACAAATAATACATTAATAAATTAATATACTTTACCTATTTTGAAGCATTCTGTTGAAGAGCTGACAATCTGTTTTGATGTTGCTGGAGCATTAGCGGTGTGGAGCTACTGTGTAAGCGTGATGAATGTGTGCAGTGTAATAGTGTGCGTGCGCGAGACCAAACCGTTAGCGTAGCTGTGTACTTCTGCGTTGTTGTAAAATGGCGGCAAATGTGTGGTATGCGTCTTTTCTGGAATATCCGTAGGTGTTTTGTGGTGTTTTGCGCGTTTCTTGTGGTGTTTTGCGTGTTTAGAGTGCTGTAGCTTTGTTTTCGTTTTGTTCGGCGGCCATTTTTTCTCAGAATTAGAACATTTTTTAGTGTCTAAACTCTTTTATTTTGAGTTAAATTAAGGTGTAACTTCATTTTTTGAGGTCCTGGGTGCTCCCTCTTGCAGTAGGTAAGCTTTTTATGTATGTGTTGTGCGTATTTATTGTGTGATTTTTGCATGTCCGCTGGTTGCGGCTGATTTTTGCGAGGTCGTAAAGAGTGGTAACGTGTCTCGTATGTTGTTTGCGTTATGACGTGAAGTCTGAGAGGGTCGCAGTTGTTGTCAAGGAGCGCCTTCGGCGCTTCTTGCCAGCAACTGCGGCCCTCACTATGCGTGAACGTGAAGATTGCGAGGGCGTGAACGTGAAGTTTGCGAGGGCCGTGGCTCGCTATGCAAGCCCGCAAGCGTTAGCAACAACTCGTTTGCTCACAACTATATATGCGATATATTTGGAATTGGGCAAAGAGATGTTCACAGACACTTCCAGTGCAGTGCATTTTATTTCAATATAGTAAAATAACAATAAAACATTGAAATTCACCATTTTGAGCTATCACATAGCCTTCCTGATCCACCGACAAAAATAGATCCTATATTTTGTTAATGTGAGATCATTGGCATTAATTTGTGATTAGTCTGTTAAGCATTGGGGTTTATGGTCTACCATGCAGTCAGGTGCAAATGAGTATGCCTAGACTTAGAAGAAATGAATGCCAATGATCTCTCATCAACAAACATCTAGAATCACTTTTTGGGATCACTTTTCTGTAGGAAAATATATTTTTTAAATATCGTTCAATTGATAAAGTATTTATTACCTGTAGTTTTACATTATCATATTGAGAACCTCTACAGCACGTGTCACCAAACTTGGTCCTGGAGGGCCGCACCCAGGCCTGGATTTGTGGATATCCTTGCTGCAAACAGGTGAGACTATTGCTTCTTCAGTCATCCTGATTGACTCACCTGTGCACAGAAAGGAAATCCTCAAATCCAGGCCTGGGTGCGGCCCTCCAGGACCGAGTTTGGTGACCCCTGCTCTACAGTGTCACCTAATCAAATTTTTGGAAAAAAAATAATGTTTAATACTCTTTTTGGCTCTATCCTCTTACGTTGTCGAGACGGGTCTGCCGCTGCAGTGTGGCCTCCAACCGCTAGATGGCGCTGCCGATATTTTGCAGTGCTGCCGATATGTGAGAGAAGCTCTAAGCTTATAATGTTAGCCTAACCCTTGAACTAACCCTCACCCTAACACCAACCCTAACCGTTTAACTAACCCTCACCCTAACCCCAACCCGAACAGTTTACCTAAGTCTTGACTCTATGATATGGCACCTGAATATCGGCAGCGCCATCTAGCAGATTCTCACCGCCACTGCTGCTGCCTTGTGCTGCGCCAGCATAACAGGATAGGACCCCCTTTTTAAATACTTGTTATTGAAGGGATTTTTGTTATAAATCACAGAAATCTGTAAACTTTTGGGCAGTTATTACATTTTTTAAATATAAAATTGAGGTTAATAATAAAATATGTATTATATCACTTGTAAATAAATGTGATTGTGTTAGAACAATTAACATTCTCATTAGTAATTATTAGAGCTTGTGACAACACTTGGAAGAGCAATGGTACTATCACCAGTAAATGCTATAGAATCTCACCCTTAAATAGGAGTAAAGCAGTGCAAATGTATTCTAAATACATTCTGCCTTATGTGTGAAAACTAGCTCCAGTTACAAAGAAAGTTGAAAGTGGTGATGTTATATTTCTTGATGCTAAGAGAAGCAGTTTGGGAAAAATACACATGTATGTAAAGTATATAATATATACTTCATGTCATTTCATGTTAGTATTGCTTCAGACTTGATAAAGAGAGGTCAGACCTCTCAAAATCTTGCTAATATAAATAAGGCGTTTGTCAAATACAAAAGGTATCGCAATACACTGCAATACTCATTATTAATATATATATATATATATATTTATATATATATATATATATATATATATATATATTTATTTATATATATATATATAACTAATTATAAAATTACTAGATAACTGGACATTCACTCCTGCTTCACTCCAATATATATATATATATATATATATATATATATATATGTATATATCAGGCACTATCTTTTTGTTTACATTTTTACCTTCCTGTTTACATTCTTGGAATATTAGATTTCACAGGATTAATGAAAAATGACTGCATATTCCATCTCTGAAAGAGCTATGGTGATAACTGATATTTGGCACCTGCAGCAGACACTATGATTAATATGTTTTCATACAGCAGTTAATAGGTGGCTAGATTATGTTGTATGCACGGAGAGATTCTGTCTCCCATGTCATTTTTTTTTATCATGAATAGATCCCAGCTACAATCTTCAAATAAAATCACTGAGTATACACAACATTCAGAAGCATTAAAATGCATTAGATACGGATGATTGTATTTGTACAGGAGTTTAATTGGATGAACTCCATCATTAATTGTCTGTCTCTGTAAATAACCATGGATTTCTTTCCAAATAAAGGAGAGGAAAAATAATATTTAATACTTTAAACTCAATGCTTGAAATATAGGTTTAGATTTGCAGAGTTAACATAAATTATGCCTATTTAAAGAGTTATGGATATGTCGGTTTTACCAATGGTTTTTATATAATGCAAACGTGTTGATGGGTTTTAAAAGGAGGCATCATTTTTCTTTGATTTATAAAGGTCCACAGTGTGTTTTCTTTTTTGTTTTTAAACAAAGGTCCAGTTATTGAATACATTGCTTTGAATTATTGTAACATGCCAACATATTCCGTAGTGCTAATGGATGGCTGCCGATTTTCAGTGCCGATGCCGTAGAGTTAGGGTTAGGTAGATTGTTAGGGATAGGGTGAGGGTTAGGGTTAGTTTAAGGGTTAGAGTAATCTTCTAAGGTTACAACTTGTCTCAAATATTGGCTGCAACTGCTACTGTCACTGGTGGAGAATTTGAATGGGATATATCCAAAATATAGATAACACTTTTAAAATGTACTCTATTAAATGTATTTGCAACAAAGCCGTACAGAGATGTGGCCTAGAAGGTAGGTGTGTGAGTCTTTGGCTGGATAGAGGTATTTGCCCAATCAAGTACTGCAGGAGTTAAAAGGCTCTATTACATCACAATGAGGCTGCAGCTGTATAAGGCTGTGGCAGTCTATTGAGAAGTTATTTGCAGCTGGGCCTGGAGACAGTGTTGCTGCTGAAAGAGACTGTTGCTTGGAAGCATATACAACTAAAGTAAAGGTAGGGCTCCATAGAAGGTAGGCTTTTTTTTTATTGTTTGTTTTATCATTTCTTGTGACACTGTCTGAAGATTCAGTAAAAACTGCAAAAACATTTAAGTCTCCTTTATAATTAAGTTCCCCTATAAGTGTCAGAAACACAGCCACGAATAGAGGGGAGAAGGTCAATTTTACCACTGTGTCAAATATTTGAGTTCTGTTTTTCCATAGTGTGGCAGACAGGGCTGAATCATCAATCAGGCATTATAGGCTCTAGCCTACAGGTGGGCCTCTGAGAGGGGCGCCTCATTTTCACTTCCTAGAACTAAATACAGGAAGTACTGCAAGCACAGGAAGTGAGTAGGGGACATGTATTTTACCCAAGACAGCAAGATGCGAGAGCTGGCTCCTCCCCAAGCCCTCCCATTTTGGTATATGTGTATGTATGTGAGTGTTTGTGGTGAATATGTGTGATGTGTGTATGTGATGTGTGAGATGTATGTAAGCATTCACTAAGGAAAAAACTGTAGTGCACACTACATGTGCACAGGGGCGCCTTAGAGTTTAAAAAAATAAATCCGGCCCTGTTGGCAGATATTCTGTTTTAAAACCTGATACTTTAGTTTTTTAACAAGTCAGGGGTGTATTTTTTATTAGTGTCCTAATATTGAATATTTAAAACAATATAGCTACTTTTATCAAATCAATCTTGGATTTCTTAAAGTCATTTTCATTAAAGTTTTTATTTTTTTACATGAAAATCAGCTTTTCTGATCCATTGGTTTGTTAACTCACTAGTCAGGACAATGATTATCAAGCATTGCAAGATACTCTCTGGGCATCTGCAGGCAATGTTTTCAGTGTAAAGCCATCTGACAATATTTATGCTAATAAATCTGTGTGGTCTGCACATGTTCAGGCTCTTAATATCAAATTATGTCAGGCTAAAAAAAGGGGATGTGGACACCACAGAGCAAGTAAGAATTATTTTCACTCATCACATGATGATATTTATTTGTGACATCATTGATGATAACCTTTAATGGTTTAAACATATACGTAAAAATAAAAATATCTAGCTAAAATCTCAGTTAGCTGAACTACCCAGAATTTACAGAAGCCTCAAATAAAATATTCACCAATAAAAGACAGACTTGTTAGCAATCACATATATAGTTGTGAGCATGTTTATACACTATCGCAATAAACGCGAAAGACATTCACTGCGCGCCTCACAACGAGCACCAACACTGCTCATAGCACACAAACTACACCAGGGGACAGCCTTGCAATAAGCGAAAAAAGCAAATCAGCGCCGACCTTACAATGACAGCAAAAGCACCTCTGATAAAAAAAAGTACAACAACCAAGAGGCTCGCAATGAGCGCCGCCGAAGGCGCTCAGCGCGAGGCTCGCAATCAGCACCGAGATCTCAGACCACCATAAAAAATAATGTCTGGCCCACACAACATTCCTTGATTTACAATTCTATTGCCGTAATTTTTGGACAGGCAATTCACTAGTAACTAATAATAAGAAGCAGACTGTTTAATCCAATCCTGTTATGCTGGTGCAGCACATGTCAGCAGAAGTGACAGTGACCATACTCTAGATGGCGCTGCTGATATTCCGGTGCCATATAATAGAGTCAAGGCTTAGGTAAACTGTTCAGGTGAGGGTTGGGGTGCGATTTAGGGTTAGGCTAACATTATACGCTTAGAAATTCTCTCACATATCGACAGCGCTGCAAAATATTGGCAGCACCATCTAGCGGTTGGAAGCCACACTGCAGAGGTGGACTTGTGCCAACAACATAACAGGATAGATCCGACTGTTTCATCACATATTATTATTGTCAAACTGCGATTTGTTGTCACGCTTGCGAGCCTCACAAAGTGAGGCAAGTCGTTGAGGCATTGAAGCCTTCCGAGCTCACACGACTTAAGCAATGAGCGCCAAAGGTGAGCAGTTGAGGCAATAAAGCACACAGGGCTTAGGTTGTAATGAGCAATTAGGCAGCCGCGCAGAGCTCATTGCAGCCAGCGGCCCCGTCAGACATGCGAGCTCAGGAAAAAAAATACAACCTCGACCTCGGAAAAATACGAAAAAATAATAAAAAATAAATAAAAACACAAGCGATTTTGAGCCTTATTTGATGTGTTTTGTCACTCAAAAATCGGTTAAGTGAGAAAAAAAATGACGGACGAAAAATGTTAATAATTCTGAAACTGGATAAATACGAGGCTGAACAAAGCCAGGCACGAGGGCCTTAGAAAATAGACGACGGCAAAGACACTAACACTTACACTAAGAAAATACGACCTCGGAAAAAAAAACAAATTTAATGGGCAACCTAGGAAAATCGAAAAACAAGAAAGATAATAAAAAAACATAAAAACACACTCACACACAGCACAGGGGGAGACCTAGGAAGCATGAAAGTGAGGTTGCAACCGATTTTGAGCATTATTTGACGTGTTTCGTCACTTGAAAATCGGCTAAGCAAGAAAAAAATGGTGGACGAAAAACGTAAATAATTTTGAAACTGGATGAAAACAAGGCTGAGCAAAGCCAGTAGGCGGGAGGAAAGGTTCGCAATGAGCGGCGAAGGTGCTCATCGCGGGGCTTGCGATGAGCGCTGAAGGTTTCTCCGAGAAGCAAAAGCCTCACATAGTGTGGCAAACAGCATTGCCTGGCTTACTATTTTATGCCCGTCATTTTTTGACGGGCAGTTTGCTAGTATTCAAATAAACATCAAGTAGATTTCTAAGTGCGTTCTCTGCAGGTAATTATTTATCCAGTATATAACGCTATAGTGACCATGCAGTAGGCTAAATTTGTTTATGAAAGAACTAATTAGCAATAAAATCAACATTTGAAGAAAAATATCAATGTAGATTTTTAAATCTTACATTTGAACTTTAGTGTTGCAGGATTCAGAAGATAAGCTTCGCTTCATCCAATATTAGGTGTTGAGTTGGTAAAGATGGGTTTATTGATCTGCCTTTTTCTCTATAGTGTCTACTGTTGCCACAAAATGGGGGTGGAGAGAGGCAACTCTGCGAACCACTGAAACACAAACGTTCAAATGTTTTAGATGCTACATTTAATTTATTTTCTTGAAAAAGGGATTGCATTGCTTATGTGCTACTAAATACTCAAATTATACCCTCTTGTATTAGCACTACAGTGACAACTTTAATGCACTACCAAGAAGAGCTAGTTGTTTTAGTTATTCATAAATCATTATTAAAAATCATATTTAGTATTTTAAAACATGCAATATTCAATATTACATTTTTTAGCTGAAAGAAAAAAGTCTAAGTAGAATCTGATTAGATAGAGGTTAACTTGAAATTTCTACCAGACCTCTTTACTAAAAGAAACAACTTTATCATAGAAAGTCTCTATCCAATGAAGTGTATTGTGTTGATATCATTTTGTGGCTGGCAATTTAGCACTGTAGCCAGAGCCACACCCCACCCCACCACACCCCTACATTATTAGTTGAGAACCACAGCTGCTGTATCTGATTTTTGAAAGTAAGTTAATGATACCTTATTAAAGCACCTACCGGTCCTTTACTGTTATGAGTGTGCCGGCAGGTCTCTAGCACAGGCAGCAGCAGTGGCAGTGAGCATCCGTTAGATGGCGCTGCCAACATTTTGCTGCTTATAGCATGGCTTTTAGGATAGGGTAAGGGTAAAGGTTTAAGCTTGGAAATAGTATATGACCCGAGCAGCGCTTGCAAATGGTGCACAATTTCGGCAGCACCATCTAGCAGCTCCTTGCTGCAGCTAGTTCTGCCACTGATGGTGCAGTCATAGCTGGAATGATCCCACCACTTTTAACATTTACTAAATATCTATTGAAATATTCTCAATACTAATATGCATGTATATACACACATATATATATATATATATATATATATATATATATATATATATATATATATATATATATATAACATAGTAAACAACCAGTTATCCGGCACCCACGGGGACTCTCCTATTGAAGGATAAGTGTAGATTCCGGTTAATAGGGAGTCCCTGAAAGAAAGGGTCTAAACGGGCCTTAAACCCACCAGAATCCCTCAAAATTCCTTTAAAAAGGCATATGCACATAAACTGAGCCATTTTGGCCCAGAAAAAAAACATATAGGAAAAAAGTTTTTTTTTGTGTCAGTTTAGCGGGAGTTGTTTGAAAATGGGGAATTGATGCCAGTGCCGGTTGCTTGAGAGTCCTGGTTCGTTAGGTGCCGGATAACCGGGATTTTACTGTGTATGTATGTATGAATATATATATATATATATATATATTTATATTGACTCTGACTCGACAAAGAGAGGAACGCTCTCGAAAGCTCGTCATGAAACCTATGAATATGTTTGTCCAATAAAAAAGGTATCACTATATACTGCAATACTCTGATTATTCATCTGGATTACTGGACATTCACGGCTACCTCACTCTTTATATATATATATATATATATATATATATATATATATATATATATATATATATATATATATATGTATATATATATATATATATATGTATATGTATATATATATATATATATATATGTATATATATATATATATATATGTATATATATATATGTATATATATATATATATGTATATATATATAAATATATATACACAGATCTCAGGCTGACGGCTTTTCTTTTACTCTTTTACAAGTATATTTAATCATCTAGATCATATTTCAAACAACAAAACTTTTGTGTGCAATAATTTAATAGCCTCTTACTTGAAGATATCTAGTAAAACAGGAACTTCCATATCCCCTCTGTATTCTTTCAATATTTTTCCTGCATCTTCAGTTCAACCTAAGAAAGATACACAGAGAGAATTGTCATATCAGATTGGACAGACACTTGCAGAATATCAATCCCTGGAGCGGAGTATGAAATGTACAAGACAAGATGGTGCTGTTAATAATGCAAACACAGAACCGAAGACAATCTCTTTAATGATTAGTAAATTCCTGCATCAGACAAAGGGCAAACTTAATTGGAGCTACTCATCCACATCAAAAGCCACAGATGTCATCTCATCACAAACAACATCCCTCCACCAGTATGTTTTACTTTAGGTTGACATTTTTATAACATTTAATTTATTGTTTTTTTTTTCTCATTTATATTCAAACACATTTACCAAAAAAAATTTTATTGACCAACTGGAATAAAACAACAACAATGTAAACATAATCAATTGTTTTGCAGCAAGTATTATAGAAAAAGACTAGAAAATTGAAATAAGAAAAAATTGTGTTCATTTCCTTTTTTTGAGAAATGCATTTTATATTTTTCATTTTTTATTATTGTGGTCATTGTGAAATATGTATTGTTTGTATCAGTGTCACATGTACTAATATATTGAGCTTGGTATATAAAATGCATTTAGAGCATTAGTCTATGAACCAACAGTGTTCCTAGGTGCCTCTGTGCAAAGGTCCCAAATCTTGCCAATTAATAATATATGTGAGTTAGTGTGTTTGTGGATTAGGGGTTAGTGCTTCGGTTATGTTAAAGGCTAAGGTCAGAGTTATCATTAATGGTTGGGTTTAAGGTTAGGATTAGTCTTTAACACAAGTGTGCAGTAAGTTGGTAACTCAAGGAATTGTATCAAGACTGATCAGATTAGATGTTCACTGGATATGTGACGCTTAGTGAATCTAGGGGAAATCTAGGGGAAAACATATTATTTATCACCGAATGTGGTTGAGGTATCAGTAAGTTTTGAAAAAGTTCATAACTATGATTACATCAAAGATCACTTGGTTACCTCAATACCTTAACTTGGCTTTTTCCACTTCCTCTCTCTTCATACAGTCCTTTCTACTACTGAAATGGGCTTTCTGGGCTTCCTCCACTTTTCATTCTCTGGGTTGACCATGCAGAATGTGGGTTTAATCAGCTCAAGGGTGAAGAAGGGTAATAAAATGGATTTGTTGTCCGAGTGGTTGCCAAAAAAGATGTGGATTCATAGGATAAAGCTAGACCAGTGCATAAAATGAGGTTTTTTTCCCCTGATTGAATCTTGACAGGCAAAGCTATCCAGAATACAAAAGGGTCAGGCTTAGGGTGTCCAGAAATAAAACAAGAGGTCAGGCTAGAAAATAGTTGAGATCATAGTCCATGGTTTCTTTTTAAAAATACAGTTTGGAAGTACAAAATGTCCTTGCTTAGCCAAGGCCATGAGGGACTTATGGCCATTTTATAGCTGTGCCATCCCCATCAAGATAGACCATGGCTGAGCAAATTCTGTATTACCCAACATCTCTTTCTTTGGATGATGCAGACTGCTCCAGTGGTAATCAGGGTCATTGCGTTGATATTCTAGGGTAATCTGAACTTATTATACTCATGTATATAGTACAGCAACCTCTCACTGCATTACCTCTCACGGAAACCAGCAACTAACCTTTATCTAATCATAT
Organism: Discoglossus pictus; assembly: GCA_027410445.1. Classification (NCBI taxonomy): domain Eukaryota; kingdom Metazoa; phylum Chordata; class Amphibia; order Anura; family Alytidae; genus Discoglossus; species Discoglossus pictus. The sequence continues at coordinate 3,595,309 of CM050176.1, read as the reverse complement.
GACCTGCATGCACATACATATTCAATATCTTAATACTGCTCTTGTGTGATTGAAACCTGCCTATTGGCTAGCGACCATTATATTCAGTGGTTTCCATTCACGTAGATACAGGTTCTGTTTTTCTGGAACTCAGGTGTTCTGCTTAGTGTCTTCTGTTAAGGAACAATTGCTAGAATTCAGGATTTCTACAGAAGAAAGACAGAGGTCTCAGATTCCACATCCCATTCTCATTTAAAGTGAAGAGGGAGCGCACATACCTCAGAGTTTTTTTTTTCTGGTGTCTTTATACTGGACCCAGAAAGAACCTTCCTCCAAAGAAGCTCTATGTACTACAACTTACCCAACCTTAATTCAGGAAAAGCATTGATAAGTACTGCTCGTAGCATGTAGTGGGACAGGCATGGGTATGCTCCAAGCACATGGTGAACACTTTACTTTAAAGGTATTTATTATGCACATGGCTCAATAATTGGATAACATTATTTTACTAATTGCAGGTGCCATCCCATTATCCTTCTGGCACCCTGATTGATTACTACTGACATGCTTGATGATCTGTTCCACTATGTAAAGTGTATGAAACCTCTGTCAACTGTAGAACCATTAAACAAATGTCATTTTTTTTTTCAAGTACATACAAAATCTACGAAGAGTATAAATATAATCAGGAATAAAACTTGATAATTGACTTGTAATGAGCTAAACAGCAACAAGCTCAAATTTATAAATCATACCCAGAGAAAATAATTAATTATTCAGTTGCGCAATTAGGCCAGTTAACTTATATTTAGATTAGAGCACAAGTTAATTGGCTCAATTAAATAATTAATAAGTATCTCTAGTTAGAATTCATACATTTGATCTTTCAATGCTTGGAAATAATGAACCCAGTTATTTCTATTGATGTTTATAAATTCTGGGTTAAAGCGGAGATCAAAATAAACAGTTTCTGGGTCCCTGAGTCCTAATAATTGCATATAAAAATGATATTGATCAGATAAGCCAATATTCAGAATATTGATTTATTCATTAAATTTGTTGGGATCTGTTAAAAGTTCACCAAATACAAGGATCATGGGATCCTGAACTATTTTTCATTATGTAGTTTAATACAAGCTTTTTTTAAATGATTGCTACACAATCTGGGAGCTTCATCCCTTCTTATTATCTCCGGAAACTGATCAGCACCATGGACAGCAGCCTTGTGTATGGACCTTTAAAAGAGCTAAACATAACTTTTAACATGTAAAATAGATACGTATAGAGGGCCACTGTAGACCCACAGTTATGATACGGCTGCTATGACACTCTGGGTGGGGGGTTCTCTTTAACCCCAAAGTCTCCTGCCTTTAATTACAGGAGCACACCTCTGGATTGCGAGTATTTAGGTTATCTCAGTGCCCAGCAGAGACTCAGGACAATCACTCAAGAAAACTAGGGTTACAAGCTTATTAGAAATAATAAAAATACTTCCTTATCCCTCTGCCACCTATATTAGGATGGAGCATGATGCAAGACGAAGCACAAAACCTTGTATTAGTGTAACAGAGAGAGACAACTTTATTGTTCAGACATATGTACAACAACCAATCCACATTAGCCCCCTTCCTGGGACAAGCACCCTTAGCCATTTACGAAAAGCATGTCTGATTCTAACCCAACTGATTTTGATAGACAGAATTGTGCACTTTTCTCATACCCCATCCTATCACTTGGGCCTGGTGCGGTTACCTGTTAGGTCACTTATCAAACTTTATGATTCTATGGGAGTAATTAACATATGGGGCCCAATGACTGAAGTGTAATCTCTTCTGCATGCAAACCTGGGGGGTTGGGGAATTCTCCTTCAGGGGCCTAGAGGACATCCTTGTAAAACCAAATATATCACAATACTAAACATACTGTATAATCCACTTTACCCTCTATTAACAACAGGCAAGGAGTACCATACATTATGATTTAATAGGATTAATAGATTCAGAGATTATATCTTAAGACCTTTTTTCCCCAATTCTACATTCTCTCTTAATACCCTTATCTCTGTCCATTGCTTGTATATTATGGTCAACCTTATTACAACTCCGGATAAGTAATTAACTACCCAGCATCCTGTTTTACAATGCTCTTGTTTATATGGCCTGTTATGTTCAGACAAGGTGGTGTTAATAATTGTGGTTGTATGTCTGGGTTAGTAAATTAGAATCCGGTTCTTCTGGGAACACAGGAATTAAAAGTTCCCTTATTTTCTTATGTCCACTAACCCATAAAATAAAGCCCCACAATCACCACTACTAATTCAAGTCAGGATTATACACATTATAACATCACTAGTTAAGTCCTTAAGAGTAATTGCTTTCTATATAATTACACCCAGTAGGGGGTCATACCACATTGATAAATAAGTTGATACTTTCTAAAGAGACTTGGTTATAACAGTGTCATATCCGGGTATGTTCTGACCACAAACTGAATGATCAGGGCCTGAGGTTCAACATTAAATTACACATAAAAAAAACAACATCTCAAAGTCCTTAAAACAAGTCTTGTGTCCATTGTATTAGCCCCTGGAGTTGGCAATGACATGGGCTTGGTTCCCGAATAACAGTCCATGATTTCAGGGGCCTGTGAAAGCATTGTATTGGGCCATAAAGGTTCCTTGCTTGTGTGGTTCAGGGGTGTAATACCCTTGCCCTAAAAAGAGAGGTGTGACAATTGCTTATGCACTATAGTAGTTGTGAGCTTGAGAGTAACACTTGCAAGGTGTGTTCTTACTCTCAAGCATCCAACACTGAAGAGGGAAAATTGCACAACTGCACATGCAGTAAAAATATACAGGTTTAATTGTATTACCTACTTTTTACAATCCTGCTGCAGTGTGAACTTTAATGGTCATGATTGAGCTGCTTTCTTAGCAAAGTGTGTCCAAGTAAACTAAGGAAGACTTAGATTTTATTGAGGAAAGCAATGGCACTTTGTTTTGCCATATTTCCTTTGTATCAACTAAAATGTCCTCAAAATTCAAAGTCTTACCTGTGGAGGTAGATAAGCAGAGCATATTGTAGTCCTCACTATATCATGATTGTGTGTGATTTTAGTAACTGATTTGTAATACTATCAGTATCTAAAGAAAATAAATCAATGTAGCTTTTTATAATTACATCTCAAGGTAGGTTTGTTATGTCCCTGCTAACAGAATATGGACCAGTACCAGGGCACCTTTCACCGAGAGCACCAGCCTTAGGTCAACATATTAGGATCTCTAGCAGTTATCGACTATAACTTAGTATCCCAGGCAGGGTCAGAAGAGATAGCCCCAGGCAGGGTCAGCAGAGATACACCCAGAATTAAATACACACAGTTCTTATGAGTATTCAGACAGAAAGCAGAACCTTTATTTCTCTTGGAACACAATATTTAACCATAATATTTCCCCACCCACATGGGCTCCCCCGACTTGGCAAATTACTTGATAGACCCATCCTCCTGTCTTAGACAGACATGTTTTCCTATCTATGCATCCTTACAGATTCCAACTGTCTCAGACCTGGGGAAGGTTATCTTGTTATGACTCCTCTGATGCCAGGGAGAGGGGGTCTGGCTGTTTATTTTACTTTGATCCCACATAGGAGACTCAGGGGAGCCGTTTGCTGGGCCTGATCTTCTACAATATTTTTAAGTTTTGTGATCTGCGTGGCCTAGGTCAGTGTGTGTGTGTGTCTGTGGTGTGTTGGGGGGGGGGGGAGAGTTGGAATGTGGTGTTAGTGTCATCTTGGGACTTTATACAGTTTGGGGTCAAGATGGCTTACCACCACAATATGGAGAGTGCATCACTTTCATCTCACAATTATCATTGCAACCGTACATCACATTTATATACATTTTAACCAGGAAAGCAAGACAGTAACTATAGCAGTTCTGACAGTTTGTCCCCCTTTCTTATTATTGTAGCCTAGAGGATCGTCCTGATGGATAATTCTCTAGCTACACTGCTTTAACTTGTCCTCCTGTCTGTAAAGTCCCTAATCATTCTGATGGACCTTTCCTCGTCTTTGTTGGATGGCAAAATTATAAGTCTGTAAGGCCAAGCTCCTCCTCAGTAAACGTCCATTATCCCCAGTCACTCTGGATAACCAACACAGGGGATTATGGTCTGTCACCACAGTAAATTCTCTCCCATAAAAATAGTGTTGTAGCTTCTTAAGAGCCCATACCACATCCAAACACTCTTTTTCAATATGCCACCTCCCTGGGTAGCAGCATTCAGCTGAGGAAGGCAATAGGGTGCTCACATCCCTGCTCATTCTTTTCACTCAACCCAGCCCCCAGTTCATACATTGAAGCATCCGTTTGCACAATAAAGGGCCGTTGATAGCCGAGAGCAGCAAAAACAGGGGAGCAGTAGAGAGCATACTTTAAGGCCTGGAAGGCAACCTCAGAGACAGGGGTCCAGTCCACCATCTTAGGCATTCTCTTCTTCATCAAGTCGGTCAGGAGCTTTGCCATGAAAATGTATAAGGGAACAAACTTTCTGTAATACCCTGCGGTCCCCAGGAAAGCCATTACCTTCTTTTTGGTCTGTGGGGTGGGCCAGGCAGCTATACCCTCTACACTGGCCTGATATGCCCGCTACCTACCCAATGCCCTAGGTACTGCACCTTTGCTTGGCCATTGGCATTAGTCAAGGCAAATGGTAAGCCAAGCCCCCTTTATAGCCTCTAAGACAGCCCTGATATGTTGGAGATGTTCTTCTCACATATTACTAAAAATGTCTATATCATCTAGATAGGCCTGGACATATCCCTAGTGTCACTGCAGCAATTTATCTAACAATCTCTGGAAGGTTGAAGGTCATTCTTCATCCCAAATGGCATCACCTTAAACTGGTAAAGGCCAAATGGGGTGATGAAAGCCAACTTCTACCTGGCTGTCTTAGCAAGGGGAATTTGCTAGTACCTCTTGGAGAGGTCCAGAGAAGTTAAGTACGTCCAACAACTCATCTATGCGAGGATAGGGTAAGCATCAGTTTTGGTTCTTTCGTTGAGCTTATGGTAATACACACAGAAATTAGTTGTTCCATCCTTTTTGGGCACTAGCACTACAGGGGAAGCCCATGGACTACTAGATGTCTCAATCACCCCTAGTTGCAACGTTTCCTCCAATCAATCATGTATACTAGCCCTAACTGCCTCAGGAACCCAGTAGGAGGGTTGTTTCAGAGGAGGGCAGCCTTCAGTAAGGACCTCATGGACTGCTAAAGAGGTACTTCCTGAGTGGGTAGAGAACAGACCCGCTACCTAGGGTAGCTAATAATTTTTTCGTTTTATCTGCATCCAAATTTGCTGACTTGTCTATTACCTCTTTCTGACTCTTCTGTGTAGCTGTGCCCAATTCCCTCCCCAGGGTCACTGCCAGTAGGCAAGCAGACTGCTAACAAGTTCTGGGGCTTTCTTTTATACTCCCTAAGCATATTTATGTGAGCCACTCTGTTGACCTTACGGTCTGGGTCTATGATCACTACATATGTATGGGAGCTAAGTTTTTTTTGTGATAGGGTAAGGTCCCTCCCATGCTGCCTGCAGCTTATCTTTAAAGTGTGGGACTTGCATGAGAACCTAATGACTTACTTCCAATTCTCTATCCTTAGTTCCCCTGTCATTGTACCTTTTGTGTCTGGTCTGAGCTGCCTGCATGTGCTAATTCACTTGGCCAGTTAGCATAGCCATCTTTTCCCGAAAGGCCAAAACATATGAAGATACTGGCACCTGGTTCTTCCCATACTCCCCTTCTCAAGCCTCTCTGATCAAATTTAAGGGCCCTCTCAACTTTATGCTATACAGGAGTTCAAATGTAGAGAATCCTGTGGACTCCTGTGATACCTCCCTATAGGCAAAGAGGAGGTAGGGGAGTAAAAATTCCCAATCCTTCTGCTTTATGAAGGCACATAGTATCCGCGTTAGGGTACCATTGAATCCCTCACAGAGTCCATTCGTCTGTGGGTGGTGATATGGGGAAAGACTCAAGTGTTTAATACCACATAGTTTCCACAATTGCTGTGTCACATTAGCCATAAATTGGGTGCCCCTATCTGACAAGATCTCTTTGGTGAGCCCCGTTCAAGAGAATACACCCATCAATGCCTCTGCTACTGTAGTAGCAGTAATTTTGGACAGGGGAATGGTCTCAGGGTACCGAGTGGCATAGTCCACTATGGTCAGAATGAACTGCTTCCCGGTCCTGCTAGTTCTTGCTAAGGGTCCCACAATATCTTTAGCTACCCTCTGAAAAGGGGTATCCATAACTGGTAAGGACTGCCATACTGATGACATGTAACATCCTGGGTGACCCTAGGCTTATAAAACACTGTGGTAAGGCGATGGTGGGTCTTCTTAATCCCTAGATAACCAGCTAAGGGTACCTTGTGTGGTAGTTCCAGTAACTGACTCCTAAACTATTGAGGAATAACCATCTGTTTCTTAGTCTCTCAAGGTTTGACTCCCTCATGGTCAGAAGTGACCCTATATAACAATCCCTTCTCCCACACATACTCCTCGCCGTCCGGACCCTTCTCATGCTTCTCAGCCCTCTGTCTAGCTCCAGCCAATGTCCTATATCACCTCAATTCTCTTTAAATCTGCTACACTGACCCAACTAATCCCCTGTTCCCCAGCAGGTAATGGACAGTTTCCTCGCCCTCTGGTCCTTCCATGGCTACTTGGCCTGCCTGGTCATCGCATTGAGGTACCGGCACTCCATGTGTTGTGGATAGGGGAACTGGAGGACTCCCTGTTGCACTGGGTTACTGGTGCCCCTCAACCCTGACTCACCCCTGGTGTCGATAAAATAATCAGACAACTTGGCGGTAGCCTCCCCAGGGCTAGGCTTCTGATCCTAGACCTATGCCCGCATTCGCTCTGGGCAGATAAAATAGGACCAGGTCAAGGGCTTCATGGTGGTCAAATTTTTGCCCTTCCACTAGCTCCTACAGGCATGCCTCATCTTAAACATTCATTCGGCATAAGAGCCCCCCGGTTGCTTGCCCAAGAAGCGGAACCGCTTCATATAAGCCTCAGGCGTGAAAGCATACTGGGCAAGCAACATCCTGTGTACCTTCTCATAGTCACCAGCCTTGTCCCGGGAATAGCCCAATAGGCTTTACTGGCTCTCCCACTTAACCGACTGACCAATAGTTTAATCCACTCTGTCTCAGGGATCTGGTGTAGGTCACATTGTCTCTCAAAGTCCTGAAGAAATCCATCAATACTATCCTTATCCTTGTTGAAGTGCAAAAAAACTGTTATGAGAAACTTTTATCTGGGCAGAAATAGAACTCCGTAGTTCCACAGGAGCAAGGGGGGGGGGGGGGGTGTAGTTGGGTCCCAGTCTTCCCTTACAGTGGATCTGCTCCCTGATAGCCATTATATGATCAGCAGTCAAATCTCCAGGTATGACAGCTCTCCATACCGAAATCTCCTTAGCACCTCATCCTCTCAAGCTAGAGGCATGCTGGGTGAAGTAATTGTTGCTAGGATATCCCCGGGAGACAGATTCTCGGTTTCTTGTGCCCCTCTCTGAGGTGTAGCTCATGATCCAAACAGAGCTCTTCAATTATGGCTGGCTTTGTTTTAGCTCCTGGTATTGTAATACCCCTGGCTTTTAGCTCCTTTCATAGCGCAGTAAAAATCCGGTCCTCCTAATTCGCCATCCTGTTTGTGCTTTCAGGGACCCCACTGTATGTCACCAAATGTCACGATCTGCTATTTGGTAGGGCTTGAAAATGTCACTGCATCAATCCTGCTCAGCAGATCGTAGGTTTGTTGTGTCTCTGCTAACAGAATATGGACCAGTACCAGGGCACCTTTCACCAAGAGCACCAGCCTTAGGACAAAATATCATGATCAATAGCAGTTAACGACTGAAATTTGTATCCCAGGCAGGGTCAGCAGAGAGACCCCAGATAGGATCAAGGGTTTTCCTAGAATTAAATACACACAGTTCTTATGAGTATTCAGACAGAAAGCAGAGCCTTTATTTCTCTTGGGACTCAATATTTAACCATAATATTTCCCCACCCACATGGGCTCCCCCCACTCGGCAAATCTCTTGATAGACCCATCCTCCTGTCTTAGACAGACATGTTTTCCTATCTATGCATCCTTACAGATTCCAACTTTCTCAGACCTGGGGAAGGTTATCTTGTTATGACTCCTCTGATGCCAGGGAGAGGGGGTCTGGCTGTTTATTTTACTTTGATCCCACATAGGAGACTCAGGGGAGCCATTTACTGGACCTGATCTTCTACAATATATTTAAGTTTTGTGACCTGCTCTGCCTAGGTCAGCATGCGGTGGGCGTGCAGCGGGGGTCAAAAGGGGTTCATCTGGGGAGCTTATACAGTTTGGGATAAAAAAACAGTCAATATGGCTGACCACCACAATATGGAGAGTGGATTACTTTCTTCTCACAATTATCATTGCAACTGTACATCAATTGTATATACATTTTAACCAGGAAACTATGACCGTAACTATAGCAGTTGTGACCACTACTATCAGGAAAGCATCTCTCTGGATACATGACAGGAGATGGATGAAAGCAGAACCTGTGATGGTCAAGAGGTTGTTTTTCTTTATTATTGCTTTTCTTGCTAATCAGTACATTAATAAACAATTGATGCTTCAACATAAATATCCATTACAACAATCTAAATTTGTATCTATATGTACACACTCGCCAGCTATGGAATACCTTGATAAACTCTAGTAGAAATATCTCCTATATAGCCACAAGACATCACAATGTTCTAAGACCAATGTCTTGTTAGTAAATTGAGGTTGACATAAACTGATTACCATAGCGTCATGTCAGTCGAAGACTCCCTGAAATAAAGTTGTTCAGTAGAACCTAAAATTGCTTTTATAGAAGGGAAACAGAAAGCAAAAGTAATTTAGTCTATTTCCCTTGGCACAGAATTCAATTCTGAGGTCAGGATAGTTAATCCTTACATACTCTCTGCTGTGAGTAACCCTTTAATATTGGTTTCCATAGACATTTAAAATGTTTCACACTTTATGCCACACAACATGAGATATTATAGGTCTAATTGATGTTGTAACATTATACTTAAATTACCATTTGCCTTGCACCATGAGAGGGAGAAAAATCATGTGGAAAAGTTGTTTGTTTTATAAATACTGTATGTATACTAGTACAAAATGGGAATAATAGTGTCAAACTCAGTTAATTTACCAGCCACTTTAAAAAGAAAAGTACATTTTCTGCATGCTTTTCCACCTTTAATTTTATTTTCATGAATCATTTGATTTTAAAACTGTAGAGGTGCCAAATACATAGTTACAAAATACATGGGACATGCAAATGAGTCCACAATACTTTTTCAATTTTTAATCCAATGCTTCATTTTTCGTATGCCTGGCATTATAACACAGCTTTCATGGATAACATAGGATGGATTTGCACAATTTATGAAACCTACCACAGATATTATTTCGATTTTAATGGATCTCAAACAGACACACATTGGCATACACTGGTAGATACAATTATATACGTACATTTGTATGCAATATTTTTATTAACAGAAACAGCAAAAATCAATGTTGCATTGTAAAGTTCTTGACCATCTATGCCTATCCCATCTATGTTTGGCTTTCCTAACTGCATTAACTACCACCCCTTCAGCTGGAAAATTACTTAATATATTGTATCAAAATTCTCAAAAGGTAATGTTCATGCATTTTACCAAAATAAAATCTGAAACTATTTTACCATACATACATTTTGTCACCAATGCATTTCAACTATGTTTAATATTCCACAAGTTTCCAGATCCCAGCATTTATACTCGGGCATGTTAAAAGATAAAAACAAAATCAAATCTAATTTATTTTTCTGAATAGGATGTGTCGGTTGCCTGGTTACAGTTCCACACATTGAGGATTGTAATTTGGATGCTGTAGACATGACCATTTGGTTCCAGTGATTTATAAATGGATTATTTTCAGTGACAATGACAGAACCAATCTGCCGATGAGAGAGGGTTTCTAAATAGTTACCCCAAAGACAATGGTCTTTTTTTTCCGACATATTCATGGAAAACAAGAGGAATCAACACAATATGCTTTGTATATCATTAGCCAAAACAATTTAATTTTGTCATATCTTAAATCAAGAAATAAATGTATTGCCAATTAAAAAAAATAATTCCAGCTGGTAGCACTAAAAAAGTGAAAAAGTCCTAGGCTGGGTGAGTAATTATTCAAAGCATTTTAAGCAGGGCCCAAATTACATCTCTGGCGCCTCTAGGCACGGGCAGCTTTCTCCTCTTGTAACGATCTAGTTCCAGGCTTTTTCCACCTAGTGGTGAGACTGAACTTCATTATTTATTGTTTTAATGCCAGGGAACATTTTGAAGTGTGAAATGAGTCCCTTACAGTCTAGTTGGCTTAATGAGAAATCTGTCTATGTTTGTAATGTAACTTCAGGCTCAAATAAATCAAGATGGCTGCTAATATTGTTGGTTTGTTACATACTTTATTTGAACTGAAATTGAATATACTTCCTATTCTACGGTGTGACTTCTAATACCAATATATTAGAATCAATTGAAGTCTAAATAATTAGAGTGTAGTAGAATAAATGTAAAAAATTAAAAAAGAGACAAAAGACACTCCAACCTAATTATTACTCTAATAAATATATTACTTCAAGGAAATATATATTTAAAAAGTAATGTTTATTAATATCAACTTTAAAATAACATTTATAGACAATGACAATTAAAAAATATGTTAGTCACAGTATCAATCTATTCTAGTAGCTGATTATTGCAAATATAGAGACATAAGTATTATTATTATTAATATTATTATTATACCATGATGATACTATATAAATTAGTGGAAACAAATGATCTCAAAATGATATTTATACTATTTCAATGCCTAGTCACACAATCGAATATAAATACTAGCAATTAAATGTTATATACTTATTTATACCAACCCAAAAAGGATCAGAAAAATCAAGCTACTATCGAAGTTGTGCAGCATGTAATATATTAATTTAATAATACATTCTATAATGTGTAATATTGATTTTTAAAGTGTCAGTGCTACTTGTGCAAGGAAATTTCGTAGATAAATAATTTATACCCAGAAAAAAATTAACATTAATAGATGATTATTAAATGTGAATAAATTTCTGCACAAGTTTGAAATAATGTATAATATAGGACATTCCAATATAAGGATAAAAAACATCCTTCATTTAGTATTATTACATTTCTACTGACTGTAGGGAATTACTATGATGGTATATCTTTTCATAGACCATTGATTATTGATTTTACAGTGAGATTAAAGCATAGATCACCTATTCAATAATGGTGATAAAATATCAACGGTATATACCAACATATCAAATAAACTGTTTAAACTAAATCAAAAATAGAGGTATCTCTGCCTCCGTGTCACTTATCTAAAATGTCTCAAAAAGTCCTTGTATTCAATACGATTTGAATCAGCAATGCTCAGTCACAAACTGAATCAGGCCACAGACACTCCGTTCATCCTATGCATGGCGTCACAGCATGTGAAGTCATCAGGGTTGTGCTGGAAGGAACGGTCAACGCACGTTTCGCAGGTGGTGCTTCTTCGGGACCTTACTTTCATTTTTGTCACTTACTTGCCTAAAATGTTAAAGGACCATTCTGATATGGTATTTTAAATAGTTACATTTAAAAGTGGGCAAAATGTTATTAGAAATTAAAAATAAATAGATAAATAAACACATCCTTTACTTGGTATCATTTAAAGACATTTTTACTGTGGAGTTTATTTTTTTTTACTCTGCTGGTTATGTTTTCTACTTTCTCACTGTCCTTGTAAACTAGTGAGTTTTCTATTAATCCTGTTAAAAGCACTGGCAATTTTAAAAACCATATTCACATTGCTTAATAGAAACTACCTTTGCAGTCTCCCTGAACCTCAATAAGTTGATCAGCCGATACCAAAATGGTAAATTCAACTGCGGCATAATAGTATAATTGTATGAAAGCTAAAAAAGTAGAGGTGTTTTTTTATTTATATATTTTTTTACTAAATTGGAATATATTTTAAATATACGACTGCAGTAGTCCTTTAATTCTTTTTCTGAACTTCAGTGGTACTTAACTTTGAAGCTATGCCATTTTAATTGTATAATTTTTCCACATTCCATAAGCTTGGACATGTATCCACTTCTATTTATGTGTTTCACAATATCATGATTACTTATGCATCTAATATATCACAACAGTAATAATTGCTAAATCCATATGTTCACTCCTATCGAGCCCAAATGAAGATATCTGTCAATATTGCATTTTATGTAATATGACTAGTATGTGAGCTATGGCAAATTCATAGGCAATTACAAAACATTACAAAATGGTGCTATTCTAGGGAATGTTTAGATTGAATTATTAGACGTAATAAAGCAAAATAAATGTAATAAAGAAAAAAATATATTTATATATGTGAAGTTACATGCCATGTATATCGTGGTCCAGCTTTTGTGAAGTTTTAAGTAGTAAAAAAAAAAAGCTTAAACATTTTTTCAATTTACTGTGGTTAAAAGAGATAAAATTATAAACTTCATCTCTCCCCTACCTCTCTCCCCCTTCCTCTCTTTACCCCTTCCTCTCTCTACCCCTTCCTCTCTCTACCCCTTCCTCTCTCTCTCTCTCTCTCTCTCTCTCTCTCTCTCCCTTGCTCTCTCTCTCTCTCTCTCCCTCCCTCACTTACGCTCTCTCTCTCACACTCTCTTATGCACGCACTCTCTTTCTCTCTCTCTCTCTTTCTCTCCCTCTTTTACACTGTCTTTCTTTCTCTCCCTCCCTCCATCCCTCGCTCCATGCCCCTCTCCCTCCACGGCTCCACCTCTCTTTCTTTCTCTCTCTCTCTCTCTCACTCTCTTACACTCTTTCTCTCTCTCTCTTTCTCTCCTTTCCCCCTCTCTCTCCCTTCCCCCTCTATCTCTCTTTCTCCCTCTTTCTCTCTCTCTCTCTCTCTCTCCCGCCATGCCCCTCTCCCTCCACGACCCTCTCCCTCCACGCCTCCACCTCTCTCTCTCTCTCACTCTCTCTCTCTCTCACACTCTCTCTCTCACACACTCTCTCTCTCACACACACTCTCTCTCACACACACTCTCTCTCACACACACTCTCTCTCACACACACTCTTTCTCACACACACTCTCTCTCACACACACTCTCTCTCACACACACTCTCTCTCACACACACTCTCTCTCACACACACTCTCTCTCACACACACTCTCTCTCACACACACTCTCTCTCACACACACTCTCTCTCTCACACACTCTCTCTCTCTCACACACTCTCTCTCTCTCACACACTCTCTCTCTCTCACACACTCTCTCTCTCTCACACACTCTCTCTCACACACTCTCTCTCTCTCTCTCACACACTCTCTCTCTCTCTCACACACTCTCTCTCTCTCTCTCTCTTTCTCTCCCCCTTCTCTCTCTCTCCCTTCTCCCTCTGTCTCTCTCTCTCCCTCCATGCCTCCCTCTCCCTCCACGCCTCCCCTCTCTCTCCCCCTCTCTCTCTTCAGCCAGTATAATACTGTTCAAGAGGAAATGGTAAAATGCACAACTCCTAAATCACTTCACCTTCGAGAGTATTGTCGGAGATATATACCAAGCTCTAAACGGTGCCAGCAATTCTAGATCTTTACACTAAATGATTTCTGTTTGTAATTTTAGCTAAAATGTAGAGGCTTGCTACATTAATATTGTAGTTTTTATGCGGTTTCCTTTTCTCCAAGTAAAAAAAAACTACTTTAAGAACATCAACCTCAATTACTTAAAATTGAGTTGTATCACCGCAAAATGTTTGATTTGCAGAATCTTTAAGAAAAGCAATTTCTTAAGCATATGGCTCGTAAAAACACCCAACAAATCTTTTATATCTATCCCGGCGTGATAGGAGTAAAAAAGAAGCTAAGACTATTTTTTGTAGATAGTCAGAAAAAGTATCAAATGAAACTGAATGTTGATAAATGGGTTTCCCTTTGATTGGTTATGAAGTAATAAAATATAAGTGAATATTATTTTCTCATTTTAGTGTGTCAACAAAAAATATGCTGTTTACATAAAAATACTTTTTTTTGTGCAAGCTAGATGTTCGCAGGGTTTTGAAACTGATTGCCCATCTGTTTGTGAACATAATAACTTTCAACTTTCAAAACTTGGAAAGTGTGTGTGTATAATTTTGACTATTACAGAACAATTACATGAAAGAAATATGGCAGTTATCTCAATCTAATTTAACATCAGCAAGTGTAAACCGTAAGACGTAACTGATACGTTGTTAAATGTATTCCACTCCTTACCGTAGGTTATCCTACAGTATGCTAGGGATGTTTTGTTGACAAATTCTGATGAGATATAAAAAAAGCTAAGTTACCCAACAAATAGTGGATGTATGGATTGTGGAGAATGATTGGGTTATTGGTTTTTATCTTCTTGAGAGCAAATCGATTCGCCAATTTATAGTAAATCCAAGACAGGTGGTTCTCATAGGTTGTACCATGGTACATCTGAATCTTTGACTCACCAGTGGTTATATTGGGTCTGATATGTCTTAATTTTACATAGATACATAGCAATTGAATTTGAAAAAAGCCTTTAGTCCATCAAGTTCAACCTTTTTAGATCTCCTCTGATCTCTGTAATATTTTGATTAATTATTAATTGATCCAGTTGAAGGCAAACAGAAAAAAAAACATTGAGACATTGACAATTGTCTCATGAGGGAAAAAAAATTCCTTCCTGACCCCAGATACTGGCAGTCTGATTCCTCCATGGATCAATATTACTTCTCTAGCATCATTTCATTTTTTAAAGTTTTCTATTGAATCTGCTGTCATAATCTCCTTTTGGTGGAGTTTAACCAAGTTATTGTGAAGAGCTCCGTTCTTTTTTTAAGGGGGAATTGTTTCCTCTAACCTCAAGGGGCATCCTCTTGTTAGTTGAAAACCTATTGAAACAGAAAGTAACTTGACCAAGCTTTATATTGACCCTGTATATATTTACATAATTAATCATATCCCCTCTTAGACAGATTTTTTTTCTCGAGAGAATACGTCTAATTTGGTTAGTCTTTCTTCATATATTAGTTCGTCCATTCCCCTTATTAGTTTTGTTGCCATTCTCTATACTTTTTTCAGCTATAAAATATCCATTTTATTAAGTGGTTCCAAGAACTGTACTTCATATTCCAAATGAGGGCATACTAGGGATTTGTATAGTGGCAGAATTTAATTATATTTGCTTCCCTTGTTTCTATACTTGTGTGGATAGAGGGAATCCCGGGGATTCTCCTTAGTGGCAGAGGGCTTTTAAAGGAACATAATAATATTTAGCACAGCTTTTCTCGCTTTTACAAGGAGTGGGCTTACAAGTTGCGGGTGTGCTACGTATTATTACGTCTGAGTGCCATGACCTGCTCTTTGAGTGAGATATGAAAGGAACTCCCTACCCCTATTTACTGCAGGAATAACTCTGTTGGGATGACTCTGGACCAAATGATGGATGGAGCCAGCCCTGGCAGGGCTCTCCCAATCATTAGCAGTGCCCAGAGATGCTTCTGGAGATCTACAGTAAGTCTGGATCAGACATTACTGTAGCAGACTGCTAGCTTGGACAATAATTCACTCCAACACCATAATCATGATGGAAAAATTAAGACCCTTTATTTTACATTGGACAGGTTATATGCAGTCATCATCAAAGACCTGGGGGTGGCTAACCTTGAGGACGCCCTCCTGTACATATGCTGACCCATAGTAACTGGTCTCTGAGACTTCCTATTAGTCCTGGTCAATGGGCTAAGGGAAATCCCTGGGAACGGCCAGCCTTGTCCCCAAAGCCGGCCCCCTGGGCGTGGCTAAGGGGCTCATTTGAAGATTGAATGGCGACCTGTGTACATCTCCCAGATGGATAGTTAGCCCCTCAAGTGAAGGCCAGGAAACCCTGTCAGATCTGCCCCTGAGAGGTGCCTCAATGTCTGGAAAGACCCCTTTGTTCTGACCGTTATCACTCCAGTGTGTTTACCTGGGTGATAACCTGGGAGACCAGATGGTTGACCTCCTTATGTGTCGCAATATGTACAGAGATGGCTACCCCCAGTACAATATGGCTGCTTTACTCCCCATCCCTTTATCATGGTCAGGTTAACAGATTTTACTAGCCAATGCGTAAAGGCGCACATAATCATAACTCGCTTATGTGGAATAGTACTTTATTACGGGTATGTTATGTGTCCTCTTAGCCCTATTGTCTCACCTGTTTTAGTCACTTAGTCTCAGGGTCTGTAACCCCTGTTCCCTGGTACTGAAGGGTAGACACCGGATACCACACCAATCCACTTCATGCGTAATTGTCAACTTTATTAGTGGTGATGTGGTAAGCTGCCTTTTCCATGAATACATAACAATAACAGTATAACATTGGGTCTCCTAGGCCCAGAACTGTTACTCCCCTGGATATCGTTGTTTGGGGAGTATATTAGTCTCAGGAGGGCACTTGGTGCACCACCAATATGACATAGATTAACTTGGGCCACGTCCATGGTAAAATGGCTGCTACTGTAATCCAGTCCCTCCTGGTAAGCACAACTAGTGGCCAACTTGAGTTATGACACTGAGGACCATTGAATACACATGTAACATTACTGAAACAATCACTCGTAGTTGAAATTTGACATTTTAACGCGTTACGAATCTCAAATTGATTTAGGCTTACAGCACCCAGTCAGGTATGAAATACATAAGCGTTTTTAGAGCTTTCCTCCTTTTTCCTCAATATGGCTGTCTACACTGATTTTAGTTTTTATTAAACAGATTTTTTATTTATTTATTTAGAAATATAACCTGAGTGCTTTGGAACTATTTTTTTAATACAACTTATAATGATATTCTCACTGTTTTTAAACCTTCTCAGGACTAATTGTCTGAATTTCAATCATGACGTATTTAGGTTGTGAATTATCTAGACACCAGAGCAATATTTTGTTATGTTTATCCAACATGAACTTACTGTGAAAAGTATACCGGAGGACAGACAACTTTTATGCTGAGGGTTTTGTCTTACTGTGTAAAAGATATTACAGACAAATGAAAATCTCTGCCTACAGTCTTATAGCATTTGATATAATATAAAATCAGATTACTTTACAAATGTATTGCTATAGTAGGCTTTCAGGATTGTTTTCCCCAGCATTGCAGTTGATAGCAGATGTGTGTTAAAAATACAATAAATGAAAATATCCATTACTCATATATATTGCCTTTTTTGCTGACAGATATGTGAAATATATTATTTTTGACTTTAAAATGTGGTGCTTTAGACAGATGGCAAAGTATTAGTTGAATGTTACATATTCATAACGAAGAAATAAAAAATAACATATGGAATTATATTATTTAAGGGGGACAAAATACAAACTTGATTCTAGAAGAGTTCTTACAAGAAAAGTGAGAAATGTCAGTGTTTTGATTATTTTAATTTTTTTGATTGACGGTGTGGGGCTCTTTTCCATCAAAACAAATATATTTACTGCCAATCCAAACCAATAAGACTATTGAATTGGCTAATTCCATCTACTTCAAAAGCTTTGATGAAATCAGGTCTCATACTTGAGATGAGACATTTTTGAATAACTTTACTGTAAAGTCCATAGCCTATCTATGCAACTGGCAGGCTGTTTTCAGTATAGATGGGTTAAGATTTACTCTGTGTTGTCTACTCTACTTGCAGGGTCTTTGATGGCATTAGGCTTTTAAAATACCAGCAAAACACACTCAAGGGGTTGGTAGGTTGAGGGTAGGGAGTAATTGCCCACCCTAGCCCACACAGGCTATTAGAGTATTGGGTGGGTCTAGGTAGGTAGGAGTTCTTTAGGGGTTAAATGAGAGGTTCCCAGGGGACCCCCAAACGTAGTTTTATTAATCATATTGGTGGGGTAGGTGGAACATAGAACCCCCGCATTATTCCCATACATGCCACAATTGTTGCAAAGACAGTAAGAGGGTTTGGCTGAGCGACCAAGACTTTGAACAGTCTTAGTGGTTTGTCAGCGTTTGGGCCCCAGTGAGTGGTACCAAATCTTTGTGGGCACTAGCATTATATTATTTTGTCCAAATTGATGGCTGTACTAGCTATCGATACTCGCTAGGAATAGGTGATTGATGGAAAGTTATTGGTGGGAAGCCTTTACTATGCATGTATTCGCTACGCTATGTATATGTGATTGTTCTGATATTTGTAAAGTCCGTTTTACACATAAAAAAATAACAAGGCTAACGTGATCTAGGTCTGGGTTAAGTAAACATCTTCTCATACCCTTTCTTCTCAATCATATTTTCTTGCAGCATCCTTATTTCTGCACAAGGAAAGTGTCAAAGTGCAATTAAATGTATTCCATACTCTGCAACAGTTTAAAAAAATATATGAAAGGGACCTGCCTAAATATGAGAAGAAACCTATTTATTTGCAGTTTCATTTTCCTCACAAAAGAGCAGCTCTTTAAAACAAATAGTTAAAATATTTTTAAAAATATGTACTACCTAAAAATCAAACTATGTAGTGGCCCTTTAAAAAAATAACCATTTGAAATTTAACAGCCAAAAAAATAAATTAAGTGAGAAAGTAGAGTTCCTCAGATATTCACTGCAACCCAGTAAAACAGAAATATACTTATGTTATATTAGTGGCACTGGGGCCATTTTAACTGCCTCAATAATTGCAGTTCCGTGGCTCTTTGGCTTCAATGGCCCCTACATTGCAGCCTTCCATTTTCACTAAATCATTGTTTTTTTAACAGTCTAGTATTATTATTATTTTTTTTAACTAGCGACTCACCCATCAAAAAATGACGGTCAATAAAATTTGAAGCCATTGCAATGCTGTTTGGCACACACTGCAAGCCTCGCGCTGAGTGCCTTCATCGCCTAAGTGCTCCGAGTTATGGCTCAACTCGCTTCGCTCATTACCTAAGTCGTACACACCACGTAAAGCGTGACAACATCTCATAGTTTGACAATTATAATATGTGATTCACCAACATATTCTGTAATACTGTACAGGGAATAAGAACAAGGAAATATACAATATAGACAACTGCTGAAAATGGAAAAAAGTCTAGTAAAAAGTGCTTTTCTCCAAAGCACCCTACACAATTGGAAACTTGCTACTCTGAAACCAGAGGAGGAGCAAATCAGAAATAGGAAGGTTGGGAAGGAAGGGATCGTATACATAGGTAGGAAGTTGTGAGCCTCTTCCCTCTCTACGCTCATTGCGAGCCTCCCCCCTCTCTACCTCTCCCCTGTATCTCTTTCTCCCCTCTCCCACCCCTGTGTCTATTCTATCCCTCCCCTGTGTCTATTCTATCCCTCCCCTGTGTCTTTCCCCCCTCCCCTGTGTCTCTTCCCCCCTCTCCCTCCCCTGTGTCTCTTCCCCCTCTCCCTCCCCTGTTTCTCCTCCTCCCTCTCCCTCCCTGTGTCTCCCCCCTCTACCTCCCCTGTGTTTCTTCCACGTCTCTTCCCCGCTCTCCCTCCGCTGTGTCTCTTCCCCCTGTCTCCCTCCCTTGTGTCTCCTCCCTCCCCTAAGTCTGTTCCCCCTCTCCCTCCCTGTGTCTCTTCCTCCCCTGTGTCTCTTCCCTTCTCTACCTCCCCCGTATCTCTTCCACCCCATCTCCCTCACCTGTGTCTTCACCCCGTCTTCCTCCCTTGTGTCTTTCCCCCTTGTCTCTCCACTGTGTCTTTCCCCCCTCCCCTGTGTCTCTTCCCCCCTCTCCCTCCACTGTTTCTCCTCCTCCCTTTCCCTCCCTTGTGTCTCCCCCCCTCTACCACCCCTGTGTTCCCCCCTCAACCTCCCCTGTGTCTTTTCCCTCCGTCTCCCTCCCTTTTGTCTTTCCCCCCTCCTCCCTCCCCTGTGTCTCTTCTCCTGTCTCTCCCCTGTGTGTCTCTTCCCCCTTCTCTGCCACCCCCGTGTTTCTCTCCCCCCCTCTTCCTTTGGGTCTCTCATCCCCTCTTGTGTCTCAGATCTCGCGCATGCCCTCTGTGCCTCTCCCCCCTTCTCTACCTCCCATGTCTCCAGCAATGCACATCCGCAAGCTTGCCAGCCTGCACGGCTAATGCAAGTGCTGTAATTGCTAGTTTGTCGGGCACGCAATTTTTAACATTGCATGATAAACAAACTTGCAATAAGACAACTACTATATGTGATGGTATCTGCCCCTAGTGGACAGATAAGTAGAATATAAGCTGATTTTGTGATATGGCAAGGTACAACTAATTAAATTGGTCAAATAATATGTGAATCTTACTTGCCTAGAGCCTACAAGCACAAAAAAAGAAAATGTTATTCATTACACATCTCTGTGTGTTTCAGAGTTCTTCCGCATAGATTCACCCTACCCAAAAACCCAACTCTACCTTAAAGTGTTACTTTTAATATCCCAACCTCATGATCATAAATACCTTTATATAAACTTCTTTAAAAAAAGGCATGCATAAAAGCGCTTAGTGTGGAGAGAAGGCTTTTATGTAGAATGTGTCTTTTGGTAAGGTGGAGACTTTTTGTAGGGTGTTAGAGGATTTTGGTAGGATGGAGGGTTTTCTGGAAAGGCAAAGAATGAGGGCTGGAAAAAAAATAGATTATTAACATCTATCTGCAATATTTACTTTTAAAGTGGCTAATCCACCAATGTCCTTAAAGCTTACTTGGGTCTTGTGTAAAACACAGCTACCATAATTATGAATATTTACTGTGACATTGGGATTTGATCATCTGCATAATGTCTGTTTTAAATGCCTGCATATATAATCTGATTCTATTTTTCGCCGATTCATATTGTTTAAAAATGTTTTATTAAAGAACACAAAAATGTCACCCTTAAAGGACCGTTGTATAATGAAAAATGTTATGTTTGAAACTTTGAGTCTGACTAAGAGTATATTTGGTCGGAAATTTTTTTATAGAGCTATATTTAATTAAGAAAAAAGAGATGCATCTCCGGGACCCTGGAGGCATCGGTGATGCTTTGGTGGATTATGGCTGGGAGAAGCGTTTACATTTCTACAGAAAAGTACTTGCATGTTTTGATGATTTCAGTCTACTTTTAGGTCTGAGAGGAGAAAGGGGTGCTATATAAACTTAATTAATTTCCAATTAACTAAGAAATCCTCCATTTTCTCTCCTCCGCTACTCTCCCTCCACTGATAGATTAAAAAAAACTCATAGCTTCATGATGTAGGTCTCAGGGAATGATGCAACAAAGTCAAAACTGAGTCTTCTATTCATATAAAGTGTTTGCAAAAAATTAGATTTTCTCTATAAGAGATATAAAATGGATGGAGGAGTTAGGGATATGTAAAAAAAATACATATATAAAACAAATAAATAATTTTTGTTTAGAGCAAAACATTTTTGAAAAGTTTTAGGTTTTTGGGCTCCTTATGTAAGCTTGCATGTCTATTTCACCATAGAGAAGGAACTAACTCCGATTCTGTTCAAATTCTGAAAAGGCTGTGTTGATATTGAAGGCAGTAATGGCAGATTTGATACCTTTCCTAGATAATAAAATGTTCTTGTAAACCGCTTTCAATAGCAGACTGTCATGTAGCTGTCATTTTCCATCTTTCATCGTTCATTACTTTGGATCATATGAGCTCAGTCAGTGAAGGTCAAATATCTTTGTTTAAAGTTCATGTTTTAAATCAGTAAAGTTTCATTTTATGCTGCTTTCAATCTCTGAGCTTTTGTTATCCTTCAATTTACTTCACATTACAGACTTGTAACCTGTTGTGCCCAAGTAAACTTTCCGATACTACACCTTGAAGCGTAAAATACAGAATTTTTTGAATGAAAAAAATCTTAGCTGGAATAAGATGACATAGAAATCCCAATTGTAATCATGGATAGAATTATATCAATTAAGAATATTCAAACAGAGATCCTAGATTTGAGAAGAGGATGGGCTCATAATAAAGTAGATCTACTAAACATTCAACTATAGCCACTTATAAACCCTTTCACACCTACCCCACAAATTGTATTCTACAATGTTTCCATCATCAAGTACATGTAAGATATCACTAAGTATGTGAATATTTAGTTACCCATTGTTATAAAGTTCACACAAGACACCAATTTGATCACAAGGGAAAGATTAACCGCCTATATATTATCACTTAGTTTACCCCTGAGAATTTCATGCAGAGACAGAACTGATTAGTATGATGATAACCTAGGGGGCCCTATGCTAATGACTGAAAAAACAATTAGAAAAAGTGCCCTAACTACAGACTAAATGCTTCCTAGATCCTGTATGCTAATCCCCCATTCCTAAAACATTGCGAGCAAGCTGCTGTCGGTCACTGTTAAAAAGCAAGGCATACATTTCCATTGATTTTCGCATTGAAAATAAATTACAAGTTACTCCTTGACACTCTGACAGCCAAACCCTATGCTAATAAGATTTTACGGATCACTTACAAATCAGGGCACTGCCATAATTGAAAAAGCAAAAGAAAGATTTATGTGTACCAGAGACCACTCGCAAAATGGTTTTAAAACCTTTGATGAGTCTCCCAGAAGCATTTAAATCAACAGTATAGCACAAAAAATTATTTCAGCATCATTTGCCCCTTAACAATCCGATATCAACATATGTTTAATTAAAACATATGATATGTTAGTATTAGGTCTGTTTTATGATACAAGATCCACGGTAACAAACAACCCAGTACTCGAGGAGTTAATATACATCACAAAACCATATTGCCTAGGAACTAATGCTCTGATACATTGTCTATAATTATATCATATTTTAACACAAAATAAACATATTTTTACTGATTGATGCTATAAAGACAATTGTCTCATCTTTTTAATATCAAAATATATTAATAAATAAATAAAAAATACTTTATATTTATATATCTGTTCCTCTGTAGCATCTAGTTACGGCAGTTGGTCCTGCACTTTCCAGCTCATTATAAGATTCATGATGTTACCATTTCCTGTTGCTTCCTAGGGCCGTCTCATATGTAAAGTTTGAATTGGCTGCTCCCTACACAGATATCTGTTGCATCTAAGGCAGGATTTATGGATCTGAGCTAAGTGCCCTAATGTGGGAGAGTGAAAGATTTACATTAGTGTATAAGTTAGGGGGAAAAGTTCCTGCAGACTTCTTACTGCATTCCCCTAAGTTAGAGCACCTCATTAATTATTAATAGTTACCTAAGGATATACAGTTCAGTTGAATATTGACATAAAACAGAGATAACATCACAGTCCTGTCTAAAGCCCTACACATTATTCACATTATTTACAGATTTATATATTTTTAGTTATAGCTACCTGGCTATAGAATACCTTGAGTTTCAAGAAAATAAGTTGGGATAATGTCATATCTGCTGCCAGTACACCTATCATATGCTGTTGTTTAATCGTTCAGTGATGTCTGACTCTATGGACTTCAGCATGCCAGGCCCATCTATTGTTATGTCTCTGGTCGTGATTATCCCATAAGCCCACCAAAGGTACTAGAGTGGGTTGCCAATAACCTTCTCCAGTGGACTGAGATTTGTCTGACCTCTTTGCTATGACCTGTCCATCTTGGGTGCCCCTACATGGTACAGCTCACAGCTTCATTGAAGTATACAAGCCCCCTCACCACAACAAGTTAGCGATCCAGAAGTGGACCTATCCCTAAATCAAGACAAATAGCTATTTCTTTCTTCCTTGGTCACAAATCATACCATGAATGGTTCCAATATATTAGCATATTTTAGAAAGAAGTACATTCTCATGAACCACCCTATTTGACAGAAAATAATCTGTGTCAAGACACTTTATTTACATTAAAAGTGTACATATCATAAATCCTAAACTTTAAAGCATGAACTGAAAGCTCAGATGGACACAAATATAATAGATGGAATATCTAAACAAATGACCCCTACATTTTGTGTAGCTAAAAAAAATAAGTTTCTGATACTTTACTATATGTGTTTTGAGGCCATTTATTTCATAAATGGATTCATACTAAAAGCATAATACAATTTTATAAAAGATGCCATTAGTTGTAAGAAGTCATTTCAAATGCTTCTTTTACTCACTGAGAGGAATTTCATAAAATGTTATGTATATCCCATAAAATAGTAGATTTTGCAAAAGAGAACTCTTACGTTTCACCTTCTAAAAAATGTCACCCATTATCAATGCTAGTAATGTATAAGTGCATGACCTTTAGTTATGTTTAGAATGACTGACTAGTCTTACTCACAGTTACTTTACCCTATTGGTTAAATCACATTTTGGGTACTAAAATATATAAAACACTGTGTTAAATAAAATAAAATTCTATTTAAGTATTTTTAGTTTTTCTTCCATCTCTTCTCTTTAAAGGATCAATGTACTTTACAAAAAAATCCTTATTTGTGAAGATTTGTTAGATAATTGGATCTGACTAAAATTGACAACATACTCCTTCCCGCACACAGTTGCAGAACTATGGAGTTTGCATCAATAGATGCAACAACAGCTCTCCAGGAATTTAAACACCCCTCTCACCAATGTATCATGGATGCCTCCAGGGTCCATCAGAGGCTCCAAAATGTATTTTTCCTTATTAAAAACAGGAATATTTATGCTCTTAGTCACACAAAAAGTTTTCAAGCATTTTTTTTTTTTTAATTTCATTGTACCGTGATCCTTTAAATGAAAGAATAAATAAATCTTGATAAAGTATATTTGATGTCATAATTATAAATGAAATACTAACATTTGGTGAAATTACATCAAACACTGTATACTTAACTTTGTTTTATTTTTATTCCCAGGTCACTGCTTTCACCTGATTATCATTCAATAAATGATTTACAATTTTCAAAAATATGGAAGAAAACTTCAAAGGTAAGAAGATAAATTACTATTTATTAAACCAATTTAAATACAATGCGGTATCACTATTATATGCATGAGCATTGTCCTCAAGTGTTTTAAATGGCAAATTACTCTTACGTGGACTCTCTAGATATCCTCACCATCACATCTATCTGGATCTGTGTATTGTTAGCTGAATATATGGTCCTTTCCCTTTTGAAATTTGCCAAAAATACTCCAGCAATCCCGCCCACCGATGACTAGATGGCGCTGCTGATTTTCAGTGATGATATCATAGGGTTAAGGTTAGGTAAACTTTTAGGGTGAGAGTTAGGGTAACCTTCTAAGGTTACAACTTGTGTGAAATATAGGCATCGCTGAAAAATATCCACTGCGCCATCTAGTGGCCGGCACTGCAGCTGTCAGTGGTAGCAAAATTAAAATGGGATAGATCAGAATATATTTCAAATGTGGAATTTTAGTAGTTCTTTAATGCAGTATATCTTATACTTATCACAAATCATATTATACAGTGCCTTGCAAAAGTATTCACCCCACCTTGACTTTTTACCTATTTTGTTACATTACAGCCTTAAGGTCATTGTTTTGTTAATCTGAATAGTCTAAGTTGGTGAAGTGAAATGAGAAAAATATATACATAAAACTATGTTTTAGAAATAGAAAACAGAAAATTGGCATGTGCGTATGTTTTCACCACCAACCAACTTCAGAAGTAACATAATTAGTGAAATGATGTCCACCTGTGTGCAATCTAAGTGTCACATGATCTGTCATTACATATACACACCTTTTTTGAAAGGCTGCAAAACCTAAGCAAGAGGCACCACTAACCAAACACTGCCATGAAGACCAAGGAACTCTCCAAACAAGTAAGGGACAATGTTGTTGAGAAGTACAAGTCAGGGTTAGGTTATAAGAAAATATCCAAATCTTTGATGATCCCCAGGAGCACCATCAAATCTATCATAACCAAATGGAAAAAACATGGCACAACAGCAAATCTGCCAAGAGACGTCCGCCCACAAACTCACGGACCGGGCAAGGAGGGCATTAATCAGAGAGGCAGCACAGAGACCTAAGGTAAACCTGGAGGAGCTGCAGAGTTCCACAGCAGAGACTGGAGTATCTGTACATAGGACGACAATAAGCTGTACGCTCAATAGAGTTGGGCTTTATGGCAGAGTGGCCAGAAGAAAAACTTTGCTTTCAGCAAAATACAAAATGGCACAGATTGAGTTTGACAATAAGCCGTACGCTCGATAGAGTTGGGCTTTATGGCAGAGTGGCCAGAAGAAAAACGTTGCTTTCAGCAAAATACAAAATGGCACCGATTGAGTTTGCGAAAAGGCATGTGGGAGACTCCCAAAATGTATGGAGGAAGGTTCTCTGGTCTGATAAGACTAAAATTGAACTTTTCGGCTATTAAATAAAACGCTATGTTTGGCACAAACCCAACATATCACATCACCCAAAGAACACTATCCCCACAGTGAAACATGGTGGTGGCAGCATCATGCTGTGGGGATGTTTTTCAGCAGCCGGGACTGGGAAACTGGTCAGAGTTGAGGGAAAGATAAATGATGCTAAATACAGGGATATTCTTGAGCAAAATCTGAACCACACTGTGCGTGATTTGAGGCTAGGACGGAGGTTCACCTTCCAGCAGGACAATGACCCCACTTGAGTGGTTTAAGGGGAAACATGTAAATGTGTTGGAATAGCCTAGTCAAAGCCCAGACCTCAATCCAATAGAAAATCTGTGGTCAGACAAAGATTGCTGTTCACAAGCGCAAACCATCCAACTTGAAGGAGCTGGAGCAGTTTTGAAGGGAGGAATGGCCAACAATCCCAGTGGTAAGATGTGGCAAGCTCATAGAGACTTATCCAAAGCAACTTGGAGCTGTGATTGCTGCCAAAGGTGGCTCTACAAAGTATTGACTTTAGGGGGGTGAATAGTAATGCACATTGACTTTTTCTGTTATTTTGTCCTATTTGTTGTTTGCGTCACAATAAAAAATAAAACAAAACATCTTCAAAGTTGTGGGCATGTTCTGTAAATAAAATGATGCAAATCCTCAAACAATCCATGTTAATTCCAGGTTGTGAGGCAACAAAACACGAAAAATGCCAAGGGGTGAATGCTTTTGCAAGGCACTGTATATGCATTAAGTGCTGTACTTATCCTAAGCAGTGCTGGAGCTAGTGAGAGATGGCACCAATATCAGAATAATTTGGGGTTCACACCAACTGATTTCCATTTTTCCATTAACCTTCCATCTTTGTCAACTCACAGGAGATCCCCAATCTGGATACTTATTACCTGAGATCTATCTACCTTCCTCTTCCATTTCTTCCCTGTCACTCACCCTAGCTCCCTCTGTTTCTATCTCTCTGACCCTCAGCCATACTTTCTGGTTCATCTGGTTTCCAATCCCTCTTACTGTGCAGATTATTTCCTTGTTTTTTCTCTCTCTTTCCTGTCCCTAAACATGGTTTAATGTCTTTAAATGTTTTAAGTTCTATGACTATTCCAAGCATGATTATTTGCACATTTTTAATGCTTATGCCAGATGCCTATAACAGGCATTTTTGCATTCCTTAACTATATTAACAACTACAAATTCTGTTTGGAGACTACACAATTTTTTTTAGAAAATAATAAGATATTTGTGCCATTTTATTGTTTATATTATATCTACTTCTATTATGTTTTTTTTCAAACTATACATAATAAGGTCTTGCAATATTGTGTGTCATGGCTTATCCAATTACAATCATGGCAGAATTACCCATTAGGCCAACTAGGCAGCCGCCCAGGGGCGCTTCCCTGTTAGTCACCACTTCTTAAACAAAAATGGTTCCTGGCTTTAAAAATAATTAAATGTTGCAGTTCATAGACTGGCTACTAATGGGTAACTACCTAAAACAAGACAGTTACAACAGGAAAGTGAACTTAGACTTACAGAAAAGGCAAAAATGCGTCCATGCATAGCTTGTGTACTCACTTGCAGGGGCTCCTCCACTTCACTGCCTAGGGGCTCCAAAAAGGTAGATTCAGCCCTGATTACAATGACCCACTTTGTAATATATTTATTTATGTGGCTTTGGTATACATATGGGGCCACATGTGCAAAGTGGAAAGTTGGAATACCTCTTGAAGAATGTCTATTCCAAATGATATGGGAAGATGTGTTCTTGACTTCTATACATCATTTCACACTGCCATAAATATAGTCCATGGTCTTCATTGCTGTCCATTCAAATGTATTTTTACAAATATATTTGTGCACATAAAATACATATCTCTTGAATCTAATATGAATGCCTCTCTAGAGCTATTTGTACATCTATAAGCTTATTTTATTACATAGTTACATAGGCCCTAATTCAATTGTGATTTGGCCAATTGAATAGGGCTCTAAAAAGCATATAACATATATTTTTTTTAGTTTTTAGTTAGCAAGCATCTATCCAAAATCAAGGTTTTCACTAACTAAAAACGTCTTTAATAAAAATATGCTATGTGCTTATTTAGGGCCCTATTCAATTAGCCAAATCGCAATTGAATAAGGGCCATAGTAATTAAGGTTGGAAAAAAAAAGTTTAAGATCTCCTCTGATCTGCAATATGAAGATTAGTTATTAATTAATTAGTTGTTAATTAATTAACTATTTTTTTAATTATTAATTTTGACTGTCTAATTGCAATTAAAGCTAATTAATATTCAGTTAAGAGTTATAGTTGTCCAGTTTTAGTTTAGAACCTCTAATAATACATAGAAAAAAATGATTCCAGGGTCCGTTGATTTGAAATGACAAATATAATGGCGGTTTCATGTGAAAACTCCTCCTAGAAAATCAGAATACAACTTACTGACAATTCCCAAGGGGTTACAATATAGGCTGGATATACTGTTAAAATTGTATGGATTGGAAACATACCTGTTATTGGAACAGGATCAGACTGATATATGCTGGATCACCCCTTTAGGGTGGGCTAAGACCAAAACATGCCCCTGAATGGGTACTATCCAATTTGCGTTTTATTAAGAGCTGTCTATTCCTGATTTGACTACATTTCCTACATTTTTGGTAATTCTTAAAAACAATCTTTCATATAAAAATGTCATGTATTGTAATAATATTTAAAGCACGTTTTGCTATATAGAATTATAAATGCTGACATTTGTAGGCACAAATCTCTGTATATTTTTGTAAAGACTTGAGTGGCATCCTGAGACGTCCTATACGTGTCTGTTTTTTAGAAGCTATTTATATTTTGCTGTTTAATAGCACTTAATTCATAAATAGATGCAAAAGCATAACAAAAGCCTATAAAAAACATAATTACTGTACAAATGAGCACATAAATCAGATAGCTCAAAAAAGCTACAAATCGTTTATAAGGTAACTTCACTTGTTTACCTTGATATATGACTCCCAAAGTGCATTCTCTGCTGGCAAAAAAACACCCTCTGAGCACTTTAATATGATGTAAATTAACATATTATGCATTACAAGCCACTGTGGTGAATTTTCTTATGTATTCATTGTTTTCTTATGCAGTTTTTGACAGCTGGAGTATTAAAAACAGAATTCCGAGTGAATTAAAGCAATGACAGAATTACACAAGGCAGCTGTTTCAGCGCTTTCCACAAAGCAGAGCTCTTTAGAAATAGCTAATGAATCTAATGGAACCTAACGTGCCCTGCCAAAGCAGCAATATGTGATTTAAAATGTATGGGCAGGTCTCTCGTAAACAGCTCACCAAGCACTAAATGAAGTAGCGCAAAACTCCAGGGCCTGCTCTCCTGATGAAAAAGCACATAGATCTGTGTTTACTTGTTCTTGTCGGCAAACCTCTAACATGAACCAAAGTGCCTCTATACTGATATTTAGCGATGCCCTTGTGCTGGTTAAAAGGATAGAAATTCGTTCTTTTATTATCCATATTTATTTGGACGTTGAAGAATGTGTTTATAGTACAAATATGGTGAGCAGCAAGATGAAAAACTCAGTGGGTTAAATATTTGGGAATTATATCATTTCTTGGAATATTTTTGTTGGCCTGTCAGATTTGGGCTAAATGATTTTGGTTTACTTTTTTCAACAATAATAGAAAACTAGCAACTTGTTGTTTGCCACACAATGCGAGGCTCTGCCCCCTCTAACTTGCGGGCTTCACGATGAGCACCTTTGGTGCTCATCGCAAGCTTCATTGCGTCGCCACTCATTGCAGGCGTCGGGCAACCCGCAACTTTTGGGCCTTGCAATGAGCGTCTCTCCCCACTCTCTCACCCCTGTGTATCTTTCTCCTTCTCCATCCCCTGCTTTTTTTGTCCTTATCTCCCTCCCCTGTGTCTCTTTCCCCCCTCTCCCTCCTATGTGCTCCTGTTTGCATTTACAGATGTAAATGAGTGAGTGAGGTTGTAAGTTAATTTTCTAATTATTTGGCGTCTTTTGGCGGACTCCCAGCGGCTTCCGAGTTACGGGCTTGAAAAAAATGTAGGCCGTTAAAGCCGTAATTTTTGTTGATGCCTGTAACTCGTAAGCCGTTTGTAGCCTCCCCCCCCCTCAAGCCAGTCACATACGGGCCTTGCGATGAGCGCCTTTGGCGATCATTACAGCCCCACCAAGCCAGTCACGTACAGGCCTTGCGATGAGCACCTTCGGCGCTCATTGCAGCCCCATCAAGCCAGTCACGTACGGGCCTCGAAATGAGTACCTTTGGCGCTCATCCCGAGGCCCGCAATGAGTGCCTTTGGCGCTCATTGCAGCTTCCATCAAACCTGTAACTCTCTGGCCTCTCGATGAGCGCTATTGGCGCTCATTGAGCAAGCGCAACCCATAACTTTTAACATATCGTTACTGACAAACTTGCAATTACGACAACTATTATATGTGATAACCATACAAAAGTATTAGACATTGTTTTTAACGTCTACATTTAAAAAGCTACTGTGTGCTAATCGTGTGCCACATTACTTCTGGTAGATGCAACCACATCATACTCTATTTCCCTGAATATTTACATCTGTTTTCCAGATAACATTTAAAAGTATATATAAGTTTCCTGGGTTTATAATGTTTAGTAAGAAACAGGCAGTGGTTATGAGAAAAATATGTGTTAAATAGATAAGTTCAGTGTATTTACAATGTTATTTGCAGGAGAGTAAAATCCAGCTCTACACACAAGAAGCTTATATAACCAAGTATACACAGGAAAGGCAGCCATGTCCTTAGTTGCTCTAGGGTGGAATCACATTGTTGGGTAGGGTCTGAGCTCACAGCTGAATCAGAGCACAATGAGAGTGAGAGAGAGAGAGACTACATATCCCAGGCTGCTTTGCAACACATGAACCCCAGAGTATGATAAAAATGTATCCGCTAACCTCTGCTTTCTCCTGATTGGCCAAAATGAATTATGAATTTTATGCTAATATTAGCAGGGATTTTTAGGGGTGTCAACTAACAAAAGCTGCAGTTTGCAAACTGAAAAAAAATTAGCAAACATTTGGGTGAGTTTGTAAATATTTATTTTGGTATTTTTTCATTAAAAAATGTTTTCATACACTACTGATTCTCCTCTATCAGATGCATTCATAATACGGTAAACTTAGATATCCTTTTAAGTAGTTTCTGATGTAACTGCCTACATTTAAAGTGTCTGATCCTCATTACAGCATAAAGTCAGTTAGGAAGGTCCCACAGGAATATAATTTACTACATAGGACTTAAAAGTATTATCATATATGTTAGGGGTGCTAGCACTCCCCCTTGTGGATTGCTACCATGTCATGGTAAAGAGGCTTGTGTACCTCAATGAAGCTATGAGCTATGCCATGTAGGGTCACCCAAGATAGGCAGGCGATAGCAGAGAGGTCAGACAAATTGCAGTCCACTGGAGAATGAATTGGCAACCCACTCTAGTATTTTGCCAAGAAAACTATATGGATTAGCACAACTAGAAACACAGAGAGATGTGCCCGGCATATTGTGTCCATATGGTCACTGAGAGTCGGACACAACTGAAGGACTGAACAACAACTAGTACACTAGTAATTAGTTGATTGACCGCTATCAGCATAATGAGGAATATGTTACAATTCTATTTTAACAGAAAACATATGGATATAATTTTGTGTGTGTGTGTATATATATATATATATATGTATATATGTATATATATATATATATATATATATATATATATATATATATACACACACACACACTTGTATATGGTTGAGGTTTGGAGGATCAGTTTGCCTAATAATATGTAAATGCCTAGGTATTCCTTATTTACTATAGTATTGTACAGTAGTAGTATACCTGTGAGAGACTGGCACAACTTAAGTGCATTTGAGATGTGCATTTCCCTGAGGTTTCCTTCAATATATAGCGTTAGCACCCTCTTGGAATTGAGTAAAATTAAAGGAATGGTTTTGTCTGTTAATAGTTTCACCATGATTACTCTGACTGGAGCTGATAATTTGTCCATTTTCTATGCAGTTATTTATTGTAAGAGTAACTTATGGATTTTAACTTGGATAATGTGATAGAATAATATAA
Source organism: Discoglossus pictus (assembly GCA_027410445.1). Classification (NCBI taxonomy): domain Eukaryota; kingdom Metazoa; phylum Chordata; class Amphibia; order Anura; family Alytidae; genus Discoglossus; species Discoglossus pictus. Next base: position 3,562,741 of record CM050176.1, on the reverse strand, counting down.
ATAAAGACAATTAACTGCTGATAACACTTATCCTAAGTCTTAGTACTTGGAATGTTATTGACCCATTGTGAGTCGAGAGATTTTTTTTACGTATTTTTATGTAGAACTGCTGAAATCTGATGCTTTAAGTGTTTGATATAGACATTTTATATGCCAAATAATATTTATTATATTTAAATGTCAGAAAAGCTTGCTCATATTTATTTAATTTGCAAAAAACTTTCCGCAGGCATTCTCACAAGAAATGCTTTGAATTGCTCACTTCTATTATTTATTTCTGTATTTATTTCATTGCATGATATGAACCATTAATGTGACTCATTTGAAGGAAACATTTCTATTTTTTAACCTTTCACAATAAAAATAAACTAAATTAAAATATAGTCTGGTAAAAGGTACAAAAAAAGCTTATCTTGTATATATGTGATGGATGCCAATAATTTTCTACCACAAATCTTTCTAATTTCTTATATAAAATTATGGTTGGATAAGTAGAGGTATTATGGCCCTATGCAGTCTTTTTGGCAGCTCATCCTCATGAGGGTGTAATAAATCTCTACGAAATTACTGGCCATACTTTACTAAGCTATGAAGGATGGTGAAGTAGCAAGAACAGGTATCACAACTCCTTCATGGCATCAACAGCGTGCACAAGATACCTTTTCTAGTAGTTTTTCATTCCACTTCTGGATCTTGGTGAAGGGGCTTACGTACTTCAATGAAGCTGGGAGCCATACCCTGTAGGGTCACCCAAGATGGGCAGGTCATAACAGAGAGGTCAGACAAATCGCGGTCCACTGGTGAATGACCTGGCAACCCACTTCAGTATCTTTTGCCAATAAAACCAAATGGATGAGCACAACTAGACACCAATGTGCTGGGTCCATATGGTCCCCGAGAGTCAGACATGTGCCTTTGTGCTGTGGTCCATAGTGTGTATAGGTTGGGTTATATGTAAAACACTAGCCACGATTCTAATCACTAGCCACAATTCTAATCACTAGCCACGATTTTAATCGCTAGCCACGATTCCTAGTCACTAGCCATGATTCTAATCACTAGCCAAAATTCTAATCACTGTGCTTTATTGGAAAACTCCCCACACATCTACCTAGCTTTGCCATCTAAAAAGAATCCTAATACCTCTTCCCATAATTGGAAACAAATTTAAAATGGTCTATTCATTGTCAGTCCTACAAGTATAAATTACAATCATCAGTAATTGAAATACTTTTTTTTTACGAGGATAAAATAGACATATTTTTTAAATTATTTTAAAGGAGATACAGTCAGGTCCATAAATATTGGGACATCGACATAATTCTATTCTTTTTGGCTCTATAAACCACGACAATGGATTTGAAATGCAATGAACAAGATGTGCTTTAACTGCAGACTTTCATTTGAGGGTATTTACATCCAAATCAGGTGAACGGTGTAGGAATTACAACAGCTTGTATATGCGCCTCCCACTTTTTAAGGGACCAAAAGTAATGGGACAGATTAACAGTCATAAAACAAATTTTCACTTTTTAATACTTGGTTACAAATCCTTTGCAGTCAATTACAGCCTGAAGTCTGGAACGCATAGACATCACCAGACGCTGGGTTTCATCCCTGGTGATGCTCTGCCAGACCTCTATTGCAACTGTCTTCAGTTCCTGCTTGTTCTTTGGGCATTTTCCCTTCAGTTTTGTCTTCAGCAAGTGAAACGCATGCTCAATATGATTCAGGTCAGGTGATTGACTTGGCCATTGCATAACATTCCACTTCTTTCCCTTAAAAAACTCTTTGGTTGCTTTTGCAGTATGCTTCGGGTCATTGTCCATCTGCACTGTGAAGCGCCGTCCAGTGAGTTCTGAAGCATTTGGCTGAATATGAGCAGATAATATTGCCCGAAACACTTCAGAATTCATCCTGCTGCTTTTGTCAGCAGTCACATCATCAATAAATACAAGAGAACCAGTTCCATTGGCAGCCATACATGCCCACGCCATAACACTACCACCACCATGCTTCACTGATGAGGTGGTATGCTTTGGATCATGAGCAGTTCCTTTCCGTCTCCATACTCTTCTCTTCCCATCACTCTGGTACAAGTTGATCTTAGTCTCATCTGTCCATAGGATGTTGTTCCAGAACTGTGAAGGCTTTTTTAGGTGTTTGGAAAACTCTAATCTGGCCTTCCTGTTTTTGAGGCTCACCAATGGTTTACATCTTGTGGTGAACCCTCTGTATTTACTCTGGTGAAGTCTTCTCTTGATTGTTGACTTTGACTCACATACACCTACCTCCTGGAGAGTGTTCTTGATCTGGCCAACTGTTGTGAAGAGTGTTTTCTTCACCAGGGAAATAATTCTTCGGTCATCCACCACAGTTGTTTTCCGTGGTCTTCCGGGTATTTTGGTGTTGCTGAGCTCACCTGTGCGTTCTTTCTTTTTAAGTATGTTCCAAACAGTTGATTTGGCCACACCTAATGTTTTTGCTGTCTCTCTGAGGGGATTGTTTTGTTTTTTCAGCCTAATGATGGCTTGCTTCACTGATAGTGACAGCTCTTTGGATCTCATATTGAGAGTTAACAGCAACAAATGCAAATAGCACACTTGAAAGGAACACTGGAGCTTGTATCTGCTCTTTGTAAATGGGATAATGAGGGAATAACACACACCTGGCCATGGAACAGCTGAGCAGCCAATTGTCCCATTACTTTTGGTCCCTTAAAAAGTGGGAGGCACATATACAAACTGTTGTAATTCCTACACCGTTCACCTGATTTGGATGTAAATACCCTCAAATTAAAGCTGAAAGTCTGCAGTTAAAGCACATCTTGTTCGTTTCATTTCAAATCCATTGTGGTGGTGTATAGAGCCAAAAAGTTTAGAATTGTGTCGATGTCGCAATATTTATGGACCTGACTGTATATCAAAATATGAACTATATGAACCTGACTGTATATCCACACATTGAAAATATAGTAAAACATTTTTTAAGTTGCAGATAATGAAAAATGTCATAATTGGGCATTTGAAAAGATTGTAAATCACCAACATCTATTAATTTATTGTTATGATAAACAATTAAGTTATAAGAATTTTATATCTTTTGTGTTTTACCTGGAATAAAATAAGATTTTTGGATAACTTGGGATAAGAGTGAATGTTCTTCAGAAAGATTCAATTTCAGTCTACAGGCAGACCATATCACATATATAGTTGTGAGCATGCGAGCCAGCCAGAGCTGTTGCTCACGCTTGCGGGCTCGCATAGCGAGGGCCACGGGCGAGGGCTTCAGTTGCTGGCATTTGAGGTGGTGGAGCATCCCAACGTCCCGCAAATGCGGGTCCTCGCAAAGTACTTAAAGGAATGAGGCAATGAGCGCCTCGGGCGCTCATTGCTTGCGACCCTCGCATAGGGAGGCGAGCCGTTAAACCCACCTCGGAACCAACCTTAACGTAACAAACACCCATACGCACTAAGAATCCGACTATAACGGCCGACCCGCGCGCAACTAAAAACAGTGAAAACACCCCGAATACTTACACAAACGACATAAAAAGCTTACCCTTAGCAAGGGGGGGGGGGCATCCAGGACCTCTGAAAGTGAAGTTACACCTCCATTTAAGTCCAAATTCCCGAGTTCAGACACACGAAAATCCCCTAAGCGAGAGAAAAAATGGCAGCCGAAAAAAATAAAAATGAGGCTCAAAGACCCAGGACCGCCCAGCATCCTACAACTTACCCAAGAAGGGATCCGAGATAAGCTCAGAAACCAGCATTAACCGCAGGGGATCCGAGATAAGCTCCGAGCTCTGCATTAACCCCACATTAACCATCGCAGTGGGGGTCCAGATTGCACGCGATCGGGGACCCCCGCTGCAATCAAAATTCAAAATTCCCGCGTTACAGGTCCTCAAAGGACCGTAAAGGTCCTTAAAGGACCCGTTGTAAAATAAAAAAAATATACACTGTCACCCTGTCAATCATGGGGGTCAATACAGACCCCCATAAAACCCTCATTAACCCTGTCATTCATGGGGGTCAATATAGACCCCCATAAACCCATCATTAACCCTGCCACTCATGGGGGTCAATAGAGACCCCCATAAGCCCTTCATTAAGCCTGTCACTCATGGGGGTCAATAGAGACCCCCATAAGCCCTTCAATAAGCCTGTCACTCATGGGGGTCAATACAGACCCCCATAAGCCTCTATTTAATCCCATCAGTCCCATAAGGGTATATTAAAACCATTTGGGCCTGTTACAACACTACATTAACCCCATAAGTGCCATGATGGTCCTCAAGGACCATCATGACACTAAGTATAAACACTATACTGCACTATACCCCCCCCCAATAAAACATTAAATATCAACTAAACACCCTCTACACTAACCTATTAACATCTACACTACCTACCCCCTATTAACCCTCACCACTCTAATTACAGAAAATCAAAAAGCCTAAAGTCACACAAAAAATAAATCTACATTACCTGAAATAAAAAACCTAACTCACAAAAAAATAATAAACTACATTACAGAAAATAAAAAAACCTAAGTCACAAATAAAAGGAACATTACAGAAAAAAGAAAAAAAAAACATTTCAACCCCCCAACACTACAGAAAAAATAAATATACACACCTGAAAAGGAAATACATATAATACAAATACATACAATACAAATACATACAATTACAATACAATACACCCCTATCTAATATACATTACACAATATATCTAAATAAATAGCATAATCTAATATACATGCTATCTATATAATAATACATCCCCAATCTATCTAAATAAATACCACAATCTATCTACAAAACATCCTATGCTATCTATATAAAACGCATACCCCAAGCTAACGTACAATAAATGCTATCTATATAATTACTAATCTAAGTCTAAGCTAAAATAAAATAATTAAGACCACTTACATTTGCAGATGTCCATTGGGATCAGCCACCTACGAAAAAAATAAAAAATAATTAGTGCAACACGTTAACAGTTCTAAAATAAACATACTATACATTCTATACATTCTAAATATTCCACTCACCTTTCCGGCATGTCCCATCCTTCTTTTAATCCTTCTCCAGCGTGGCACCTGTTAAAAAAAAAACACAACATTAATACACATACATCAAAATAAAAAAAACATAATCTACATTCTACTTACCTCCCCGCGATGTCTCCGGCCTCCTCCGGATCCTCTTCTGCCACGCCCTGTATAAAAAAAATATATATATATATATACTTACATCCGCACTCCTGGACATCCCCGACGCTAATGAGGCTCCAGGAGACTTTTCCGGAAGAAAATAGGCAATGGCGCCTTCTGATTGGTTGAAAACGCTATCAAATTCACCCAATCAGGAGGCGCCAATGTGTGAGTCAATCAGAAAGGGATACACCCTAAAATCCCACCCTGATTGGATAATGCACCTGTCAATCTTTATTTAAACCAATCACAAGGCGCAGATACCTTCAGCCAATCACAATGGAATACACCCCCACAGGGTGATTGGTTGGAGCATCTGCGCATTCTGATTGGTTGCACTGACAATAGCCAATCACAATGGAATACACCCTCACGTACTGATTGGTGAAGGATTTGCGCATTCTCATTGGCTACTGTTAATATCAATCAATATTACAGCCAATGGGAAGGCGCAGATGTCTTCACCAATCAGTACGTGAGGGTATATTCCATTGTGATTGGCTGATGGCAATAAAGCCTTAGGATTGGCTCAAATAAAGATTGACAGGTGTGTTATCCAATCAGCTTTGTATTTTGGGGTGTATACTTTTTTCATTGGTTCACAAATGGGGTCTTCTCATTGGCTGAATTTGATAGACAGCCTTTTCAGCCAATCAGAAGCCGCCATTTCCCGATTTTATTCTGGAACACTCCATAGGAAGGTCATTAGCGTCGGAGACATCCGCCAGGGCGGATGTGTGTCGCTTTTTTATTTTTTTATTTTTTTTATTTTAATGAGCGGATGCTTCCCGAGAAGACGAGGAGGCCGGAGACATCGCGGAAAGGTAAGTATAATGTAGATGGTGTTTATTTAACTTTGGTTTATGTTTACTAATGTTTTTTTTTACAGGAGTAGCGCCGGACAAGACGCAAAGATGGACGACGGAACATGGAGGACGTGACATGCTGGGACGTGACATGCTGGAACGGGACATGCTGGAAAGGTGAGTATAATATTTAGAATATTAAGAATGTTTATTTTCTTCATGTAAACGTTTTGTATTCATTTTTTTCATCTTTTTTACCGTAGGTTGCTGATCTGAAGAAACATCTCAAAGGTAAGTGGTCTTAATTATTTTATTGTAGCTTACAATTAGGGTAGCTGTATATATATATATATATATATATATATATATATATATATATATATATATATATATATAGATAGCATTTATTGTATATTAGATAGACAGATAGGGGGATGTATTATTAGATAGTGGCATGTATATTAGATAGGGGTGTATTGTATTTAATTGTATTGTATTGTATTTTATTTAATTGTATTGTATTGTATTGTATTTTATTTAATTGTGTTGTGTTGTATTGGATTATATGTATGTATTATATGTATTTCATTTTCAGGTGTGTAAATTTTTTTTTAAAAATGTAGTGAGGGGGTGGTTGTAATGTATTTTGTTATTTTCTGTAATGTTCCTTTTTTATTTTTTGTGACTTAGGTTGTTTTTTTTTGTTCTGTAATGTACATTTTTTTTTTTTTTGGTGATTTTAGATTTTATTATTTTAAGTAATGTAGATTTCTGCTTTTTGAGTAATTTAGTTACTTGAGGCACACAGTACACTCACATTGTGTGACAAACAGCATTTCAACACTTTCTTTTATTGACCGTCATTTTTTGACGGGCAAGTCGCTAGTAGATAAATAAAGCTGAGTGTAGGAATTCTCAATAGATCTAATAAATGTCTTCACACATTAGATATTGTATATCAATAAGTGAGAAAAGATCAGTTTTTTCTTTGATGAGCATGGTTGATATTCATTAGTATGCCATGAAGTTAATTTTGGTTATTGCGAAGCTATATACCGTATTGGTCCGAATATAAGCCGCACCCGCATAAAAGCCGCACCCGTAAAGTTCAAGGGGAAAAAATAGAAAAAATATAGTACTCAAATATAAGCCGCACCCGTAAAATTGGAGAGACAAAGACTCTCAAAGTGATCAGCCATTGCAAGAAACAGGCTTTCTAATTAGCACTGTAGCTTTTTTTGCAGGTTACAGGCTTTACAGGATGTTAGAATCACTAAAACCGTAAATTGCTATTCAATACCGCAGTCTAAAGCACGAAAATCGACACCCTTAACTCGCAATCGCGCAAATCTGTAGTCATTTTGCGTTTGCGAATAGAAGCTGCACACGTAACAAGCAAAGTTCGCAATTTGGCAATAATTTTTTTTACAGTCGCGAATATAAGCCGCGCCTTTTACTCGCAAGCGCAAAAATCCTAAAAAAGGTGCGGCTTATATTCGGACCAATATGGTAATAGCTGTATAAATGAGTAATGGCAAGGCCACCCAAATGTTTATATCACATATAATAGTTGTCGCAATTGCGAGTTTGACTGTAACGTTATGTTAAATACTTTGGGCATGCGCAATGAGCGCTAAAGGCACTCATTGTTAGGCTCGTACGTGACTGGCTTAATGGGGCCACAATGAGCGCCAAAGGCGCTCCTTGCAAGGCCCGTAACGTAGAGGGGGGAGAGGCTCCAAACGGCTTACGAGTTACAGGCTTAAAAGAAATTGCGCTTTAACGGCTGCTATGTTTTTCAAGCCCGTAACTCGGAAGCCGTTGGGAGACCGCCAAAAGACGCCAATTAATTAGAAAATTAACTTACAACCTCACACAGCACAGGGGGAGAGGCAGTGAGCCTGTAAATGAGGGTGCGAGCTAATTTGCTATTTAATTGCTGTTTTTTGGGAGGTCTCAGAATGGCTAAGCGAGGGGAAAAAATGGCTTCCATAAAACCGTAAAAAAAATTTCAAGCCCGTAAATCGCAAACACATTTTGGCCTTAGGGAAAACTATCAATTTCCCAAGCCCGCAAATGGTTTCATAACAGTAATTGCAAACAGGAGCACAGAGGAGGGAGAGGGAGGTGGAAAGAGACACAAGGGAGGGAGTGTGTGTGTGACACAGGGGAGGGAGATAAGGGAAAAAATCCCCAGGGAAGGGAGATACGGGAAAAATAACCCCAGGGGAGGGAGAAGGGGCAAGGAGACACGGGAGGGAGAGAGGCGGAAACAGGCACAGAGGGGGGAACGACACAAAGAGGTGAGAGAGTGGGCAGGGGTGAGAGAGTGGACAGAGGCTTGCAATGAGTCGAAAGGCTCTCATTGCGAGGCCCCGAAAGTTGTGGGTTGGCCAAGGCGCTCATCGCGAGGTCTGTAAATTTGAGGGGAGAGAGCCTCGCTTTGTGTGGCAAACAGCATTGCCAGGCTTCAAATTGTATTGCCGTATACACTAGCGGACAAGTCACTAGTGTGTATATATATATATGTGTGTGTGTGTGTGTATATATATATATATATATATATATATATATATATATATATATATGTATGTGTACCCAGGAAGCACCAGGCAGATAAGAAAGTATTTACAGTACTATAGTACCGTATTGGTCCGAAAAGAAGGAGCATCCGCATTAAAGCCACACCCGTAATGTTCAAGGGGAAAAAATAGAAAAAAGATAGTACTCAAATATAAGCCGCACCCGTAAAATTGGAGAGAAAAAGACTCTCAAAGTGATCAGCCATTGCAAGAAACAGGCTTTCTAATTAGCACTGTAGTTTTTTTTGCAGGTTACATGCTTTACAGGATGTTATAATCACTAAAACCGTAAATCACTATTCAATATCGCAGTCTCAAGCACAAAAATCGCCACCCTTAACTCGCAATCCCGCAAATCGGCAGTCATTTTGCGTTCGCGAATAGAAGCCGCACACCTAACAAGCAAAGTTCACAAATCGGCAAAGATATTTTTTTTACGGTCGCGAATATAAGCCTTATATTATAAGGCTTATATTCAGACCAATACGATATATATAGATGTATATGTAAATGCGTTCCTGATTTTATATATATACTAGCGATTTGCCCATCAAAAAATGACGGTCAATAAAAGAAAGTGTTGAAATGCTGTTTGTCACACAATGTGAGTGTACTGTGTGCCTCAAGTAACTAAATTCATCAAAAAGCAGAAATCTACATTACATAAAATAATAAAAAACTAAAATCACCAAAAATAAAAAATGTACATTACAGAACAAAAAAAAAAAACCTAAGTCACAAAAAATAAAAAAGGAACATTACAGAAAATAACAAAATACATTACAACCCTCACAAAATTAAAAAAAAAATTACACACCTGAAAATTAAGTACATATAATACATACAATCCAATACAATTAAATACAATACAATACAATTCAATTAAATACAATACACCCCTATCTAATATACATGCCACTATATAATGTAATATACATCCCACTATCTAATATACAATACTATCTAATAATACATCCCCCTATCTATCTATCTAATATACAATACATACTATCTATATATATATATATATATATATATATATATATATATATATATATATATATATATAAATAGCTACCCTAATTGTAAGCTACAATAAAATAATTAGGACCACTTACCTTTGAGATGTTTCTACAGATCAGCAACCTACGGTAAAAAAGATTAAAAAAATTAATAAAACACGGTTACATGAAATAACTAAACATTCTAAATATTCAAAATATTATACTCACCTTTTCAGCATGTCCCGTCCCAGCATGTCACGTCCTCCATGTTCCGTCCTCCATGTTTGCATCTTGTCCGGCGCTACTCCTGTAAAAAAAATATTACATTAGTAAACATAAAACAAAGTTAAATAAACATAATCTACATTATACTTACGTTTCCACGATGTCTCCGGCCTCCTCGTCTTCTCCCGAAGCATCCGCGCATTAAAAAAATAAAAAAAATAAAAGGGGAAACACATCCGCCCTGGCGGATGTCTCCGACGCTAATGACCTTCCTATGGAGTGTTCCAGAATAAAATTGGCAATGGTGGCTTCTGATTGGCTGAAAAGGCTGTCTATCAAATTCAGCCAATGAGAAGACCCCATTTGTGAACCAATGAAAAAAGTATACACCTCAAAATACAACGCTGATTGGATAACACACCTGTCAATCTTTATTTGAACCAATCCTAAGGCTTTATTGCCATCAGCCAATCACAATGGAATACACCCCCACGTACTGATTGGTGAAGACATCTGCGCCTTCCCATTGGCTGTAATACTGATTGACATTGACAAATGCCAATGAGAATGCGCAAATCCTTCACCAATCAGTACGTGGGGGTGTATTCCATGGTGATTGGCTATTGTCAGTGCAACCAATCACCCTGTGGGGGTGTATTCCATTGTGATTGGCTGAAGGCATCTGCGCCTTGTGATTGGTTTAAATAAAGATTGACAGGTGCATTATCCAATCAGAGTGGGATTTTAGGGTGTATACCTTTCTGATTGGCTCACACATTGGCGCCTCCTGATTGGGTGAATTTGGTAGACAGCGATTTCAACCAATCAGAAGGCGCCATTGCCTATTTTGTTCCGGAAAAGTCTCCTGGAGCCTCATTAGCGTCAGGGATGTCCAGGAGTGCGGATGTAAGTATATATATATATATATATATATATATATATATATTTTTTTTTTTTTTTTATATACAGGGCGTGGCAGAAGAGGATCCGGAGGAGGCCGGAGACATCGCGGGGAGGTAAGTAGAATGTAGATTATGTTTTTTTTTATTTGAATGTATGTGTATTAATGTTGTGTTTTTTTAACAGGTGCCGCGCCGGAGAAGGATTAAAAGAATGCCGGACGGGACATGCCGGAAAGGTGAGTAGAATATTTAGAATGTATAGAATGTTTATTTTAGAACTGTAACCGTTATATTTTTTTTCCGTAGGTGGCTGATCCCAATGGACATCTGCAGAGGTAAGTGGTCTTAATTATTTTATTTTAGCTTAGACTTAGATTAGTTAATATATAGATAGCATTTATTGTACGTTAGCTTGGGGTATGCGTTTTATATAGATAGCATAGGATGTATTGTAGATAGATTGTGGTATTTATTTAGATAGATTGGTGATGTATTATTATATAGATAGCATGTATATTAGATTAAGCTATTTATTTAGATAGATTGTGTGATGTGTATTAGATAGGGGTGTATTGTATTGTAATTGTATGTATTTGTATTATATGTATTTCCTTTTCAGGTGTGTAGTTTTGTTTCTGTAGTGAGGGGTTGTAATGTTTTTTTTTTATTTTCTGTAATGTTCCTTTTTTTATTTTCTGCAATATAGTTTATTTTTTTTTGTGAGTTAGGTTTTTTATTTCATGAAATGTAGATTTTTTTTGTGTGACTTTAGGCTTTTTTATTTTCTGTAATTAGAGTGGTGGGGGTTAATAGGGGGTAGGTAGTGTAGATGTAAATAGGTTAGTGTAGAGGGTGTTTAGTTGATATTTAATGTTTTATTGGGGGTGGTATAGTGCAGTATAGTGTCTATACTTAGTGTCATGATGGTCCTTGATAACCATCATGGCACTTATGTGGTTAATGTAGTGTCTGCATGGACCCCCATGAATGACAGGGTTAATGAAGGCCTTTTGGGGGTCTGTATAGATCCGCATGAGTGACAGGCTTAATGAAGGGCTTAGGGGGGTCTCTATTGACCCCCATGAGTGACAGAGTTAATGATGGGTTTATGGGGGTCTGTATTGACCCCCATGAGTGACAGGGTTAATGAAGGGCTTATGGGGGTCTATATTGACCCCCATGAGTGACAGGGTTAATGAGGGTTTTATGGGGGTCTGTATTGACCCCCATGATTGACAGGGTGACAGTGTATATTTTTTTTCTTTTACAACGGGTCCTTTAAGGACCTTTACGGTCCTTTAAGTACCTGTAATGCAGGAATTTTGATTGCAGCAGGGGTTCCCCGATCACGTGCAATCGGGACCCCCACTGCGATGGTTAATGTGGGGTTAATGCAGGGCTCCGAGCTTATCTCGGATCCCCTGGGGTTAATGCGGGTTTTCAAGCTTATCTCGGATCCCTTCTCGGGTAAGTTGTAGGTGGCTGGGCGGTCCTGGGTCTTTGAGCCTCGTTTTCATTTTTTTCGGCGACCATTTTTTCTTTTGCTTAGGGGATTTTCGTGTGTCTGAACTCGGGAATTTGGACTTAAATGGAGGTGTAACTTCACTTTCAGAGGTACTTGGTGCCCCCCTTACTATTGGTAAGCTTTTTATGTAGTTTGTGTGAGTATTTGGTGTGTTTTCACTGTTTTTAGATGCGCGCTGTTCGGCCGTTATAGTCGGATTCTTAGTGCGTGTGGGTGTTTGTTACGTTAAGGTTGGTTCCGAGGTGGGTTTGGTTCCGAGGACCCGCATTTGCGGAGACGTTGGGATGCTTCACCACTGCAAATGCGGCCCCTCGCTTCACGAGGACCCGCATTTGCGGGGAACTGCGTCCCTCGCTTTGCGAGCCCGCAAGCTTGAACAACGGCTCGTATGCTCACAACTATATATGTGATTATGTATATATATATATACATATATATATATATATATATATATATATATATATATATATATATATATATATATATATATATATATATATATATATATAATTACATATAGACACACACACAGACAGACCCACATATTTATATATAAAATGTTTCTATATATTTTATATATATTTTATATATGTACTGCGCTGAGGTTGGAGGGGGTTCGGGAAGTGTAAAAAAATTATAATTGTGGGGGAGCCCCAGATTTTGTATTTTTTTTTGCACGGGAGGCCCTCTATACACTAGCTCCGCCACTGTGTATCACAATCTGATATTGGAATTACTTTCATATTTGCTAATTTGAATTCTTCAGGAATGGGGTTATTTTCTAAAATAAAATGTAATTAATTAATAAAATGAGGTAAAAGTAGAATAATGCTAAAAATCTATCCTCGAGCATTTCCAATTTTTAATCCTTCTATTACTTCTTTAATAAGAAGTACATGATGGCAATTGGAGTTGAGAAACAGGCCTCTATAGTCAGTGTGTGAGTGTGTGTGTATATATACACAGGCTGAGATCCCGCTCCATGCTGATGATAGCCAGTAAGCTTGAAACATGTACATGGATTGGATACTCAGCCTGTGTTTATTCCAACCTTGGCTTTGCATTAAAGCTGTGTAATACAGCATGCATAAGCTTAAAGGAAGCCATGTTTGATAATGGCTAAGGAATGAAGAGTGAGGCATTTGTGGCCATGTTTGTGTGTCCCAGCTCAACTTCCCAGAATGCAGTGTAATAACTGTTTTTCTTGGAACTCTGAGCTGGAAGCAGGTTTTTTAACTTGCTTTAGACATTCGGATGTGGACACAGATGTACTTTTTATTTACTGTACTACTGTACGGTGGAGGGCTTCTATCACTCTTTTGCCCACCATATTATAAATGATTGTTGTGGTGAACTACCTACTCATAATTTCCACAACACAGGCTGAGATCCCGCTCCATGCTGATGATAGCCAGTAAGCTTGAAACATGTACATGGATTGGATACTCAGCCTGTGTTTATTCCAACCTTGGCTTTGCATTAAAGCTGTGTAATACAGCATGCATAAGCTTAAAGGAAGCCATGTTTGATAATGGCTAAGGAATGAAGAGTGAGGCATTTGTGGCCATGTTTGTGTGTCCCAGCTCAACTTCCCAGAATGCAGTGTAATAACTGTTTTTCTTGGAACTCTGAGCTGAAAGCAGGTTTTTTAACTTGCTTTAGACATACGGATGTGGACACAGATGTACTTTTTATTTACTATATATATATATATATATATATATATATATATATATATATATATATATATATTGTTTATTAGACACATTTAGACTTGTCATTTGTTACTTTAGACTGACATGGTGGGGCATTCACCATTTGAGAGGTGACCTTTCTCCGCTTTTGTCTTTAGTATTTAGTTCTGATTTACTGCCTCTTATTGGTGTGTATCTCTATTTAATGAGAGAGTCCAACACATTACTTTGTAGAATATAGTATCACAGTTGTCCTTTGGTTGTCCTTGGGTTTTTAGAGGCATTATACCTCTTTTAGCATGGACCAAACAAAAATAAATAGAAAAAAATGTTTCTGCAGTATACTTGTCCCTTTGGACCAGTGTATTGTTTATTATTAATTTTACTCACCCAACTGGAACTATTTTCTTAATTAATGCTTGTTTTTCCTCTTGATCATATAGAATGCATTGCCTTTTTTCAGATGATGTCCAGGAAGTTTGATGTTGATCTCTTCTCTTTTTCTCCTTCCTCCTCACAAACTAAGCTTTCAGTTATTATTCAACTTATCATGTCTTAAAATGTGATATTATATATTACTTTTCATCCTTTGCTAGGGAACACATTGGCCCTTACCTCATCTTGCTATGTGCAGTGTCTTTGGGTGCACCTGTGTCGGGTCTACAACTATAAATTGATGCCTTTTATAATGCTACTAGCGACTTGCCCGTCAAAAATGAGGGGCAATAAAATTGTAAGGCAGGGAATCCTTTGGCGTTTATTGCGGTTGTTGGTTGTTGTATTTTTTTTTTCTGAGAGGCACTTTTGCTGTTATTGTTTGGTCAGCGCTGATCTACTTTTTGCGCTTATTGCAAGGCTTTGTGTGCTATGAGCAGCATTGGCGCTCGTTGTGAGTCGCGTGGTGAATGGGTTTTGTGTTTATTGTGAGTTTTTTTTGTTTTTGTGTATATTTGTTTTTGTATGCTAATGAAATAATTAATAGATTAATAAATGAATATACTTTACCTATTTGGAAGTAATAAATGCAGGAAGCATTATGCTGAAGAGCTGACAATCTGTTTTGATGTTCCTGCTGCATACAATGTAGGTTTGCACTGTTGTGGAGCTGAGGTGTAAGTGTCAGCAATGTGTGCAGTGTGTAGTGTAAATAGGCTGCGTGCGCGAGGGGAAGCCGTTAGGGGAGCTGTGTACGTCTGCATGGTGTTACATAGTTACATAGTAATTAAGGTTGAAAAAAGACTTTCAGTCCATCAAGTTCAACCTGTTAAGATCTCCTCTGATCTGCAATATGCGGATTAGTTATTAATTAAATTATTGATTAAATAATTATTAATAGTATAGTATTGGAGAATGAATAAAGAGTTAGTCCATCAAGTTCAACCTTTTTAGATCTCTATTGATCTTTTTAATTTGGACTATTTATTATTATTGTTAATTGTTAATTATTGTTAATTGATCCAGAGGAAGGCAAACATAAAAAAAAAAAAACATTGAAACTTTGCCAATTGTCTCATAAGGGGGAAAAAAAGCAAAATTCCTTCCTGACCCCAGAAACTGGCGATCAAATTTCTCCCTGGATCAATATTCCTTGCTAGTTATCTAGGATAGCCTTGAATGCCCTCTTTATTCAGAAATATATCTAACCCCTTTTTGAAGTTGTCTATCGAATTCGCTGTCACCACCTCCTTTGGTAGAGAATTCCACAGTTTAACCACCCTAACTGTGAAGAACCCTTTTCTTTGTTTAAGGTGAAATCTTTTTTCCTCTAACCTCAACGGATGTCCTCTTGTCAGTTGAAAATCTCTTGCTACAAAAAGTTCACTTGACAAAGCCTTATATTGACCCTGGATGTATTTAAATAACGTAATCATATCTCCTCTTAGACGCCTTTTTTCTAGCGAAAATAAGTTTAATTTTGCTAGTCTTTCTTCATAACTTAGCCCCTCCATTCCCCTTATTAGTTTTGTAGCCCTTCTCTGTACTTTTTCCAGCTCTAAAATGTCTTTTTTGTGAGGTGGTGCCCAAAATTGTACTCCATATTCCAAATGAGGGCGTACTAGAGATTTGTATAGTGGCAGAATTATATCTTCTTCCCTGGCTTCTATACCCTTCCTAATACATGCTAATATTTTATTTGCCTTTGCAGCCGCTGCTTGGCTTTGAGCGCTGTTACCTAGGTGGTTGTCCACTAGTACTCCCAAATCCCTTTCAATATCTGATACCCCTAGATTTGCTCCATTAAGATTATAGATTGCTTGGCTATTGTTCCTTCCCAAATGCATAACCTTACATTTATTTGTATTAAATCTCATCTGCCATTTAGCCGCCCATTTCTCTAATTTATGCAAATCCTTTTGTAGGGAAAGTACATCATTATCTGATTTTATTACCTTGCACAACTTAGTGTCATCAGCAAAAATGGAGACACTACATTCGAGTCCTACTTCAATGTCATTAATAAATATGTTAAAAAGGAGAGGACCCAATACTGAGCCCTGAGGAACCCCACTTATCACATTAGACCAATCGGAGTATGTTCCATTTACAACAACCCTTTGCTTCCTGTCTTTTAGCCAGCTCTCGATCCATGAGCAGATATTTACTGCAATTCCTGTATCCCTTAGTTTGCTCACTAGTCTTCCATGTGGCACTGTATCAAATGCCTTTGAAAAATCTAAAAAGACTACATCCACTGAGTTGCCCTGATCCAAGTTCCTACTAACCTCCTCATAAAAACTAATTAGATTGGTCTGACACGACCTTTCCTTCATAAATCCATGTTGACTGCTACCTATGATCCTGTTCAAATAGACATATTCTTGTATTCTGTCCCTTATTAACCCTTCTAAAAGCTTCCCAACTACAGAAGTGAGGCTCACTGGTCTATAATTCCCCGGATTTGCTCTAGATCCCTTCTTAAATATAGGTATCACCTCTGCTTTTCTCCAGTCATCTGGTAGAGACCCTGTAGTGAGCGAGTCTTTAAAGATTAGATATAATGGTTTGGCTATTACAGAACCCAGCTCCCTCAGTACCCTTGGATGTATTCCATCAGGACCTGGGGCTTTATTAACATTTATTTTCTCCAACCTCTTTTGTATTTCTTCCTGCGTTAACCAATTATTTAGTGAAGGTAGTGTAGCCCCATTATGTTGCAGTATCCCAACCACTGGTACCTCCCTTGTGTAAACCGACGAAAAGAACCTATTTAGCTCATCTGCCTTTTCCTGGTCACTAATTATCAGATGGCCTGTGTCACATTGTAATGGTCCTATCGATTCCTTCCTGGCCTTCTTCCCATTAATATATTTATAAAATATTTTAGGGTTAGTCTTACTTTCCATTGCAACTGACTTCTCATTTTCTATTTTAGCCAGTCTAATAGCCCTTTTGCAAGCCTTGTTGATTTCCTTATAGTCACATAAAGATGCCTCTGTTCCCTCCTTCTTGTATAATTTAAATGCATATTTCTTTTTCCTCATCATGATCTTTAAGTCATTGTTAAGCCACATGGGATGTGATTTACTCCTATTTATTTTATTTCCACATGGTACATGCTGATGAGTATGTTTATTTAGTAAGGATTTGAATGTTGTCCATTTATTTTCAGTATTCTTCCCTGTAAGTTCTTTGTCCCAGTCTATATGTTGTATTGCTGCCCGTAGCCCATTAAAGTTAGAGTTTTTGTTGGCCCCTTACAACTTTGTTTTTTGTATTCAATCTCAAATGAGACTGTGTTGTGATCACTGTTCCCCAAGGGTTCCCCTATTTTTACATTTGATATTATATCAATATTACTTGTGATGACTAAATCCAAGATGGCCCCATTTCTAGTAGGTTCTTGTATTACCTGGGCTAGATAATGATCCCTGAGTGTACTCAAGAACCTGCTCCCCTTAGCTGAGCTGCTGGTCTCGTTTATCCAGTTTATATCAGGGTAATTAAAGTCTCCCATTATTAGAACTTGCCCATGCTTAGCTGCATTTCCAATCTGTAACAATAATTGTATTTCCTCACTTTCAGCTATATTTGGGGGTTTATAGCATACTCCCACCAATATGCGTTTAGAATTAGCTCCTCCACTATTTAACTCAACCCACAAGGATTCAATGATGCCGTTAGTGCCAGCATAAATATCTTCTCTAACTATAGGCTTAAATTCAGGCTTAACATAAAGACAGATCCCTCCTCCTCTTTTACCATTTCCCCCATCTTTCCTAAATAGGTTAACCATCCAGATTAACAGTCCAGTCATGAGATTCATCCCACCATGTTTCCGTAATGCCTATTAAGCCCCTTAAGGTGTAAGTTAGTGTTGTAAAATGGCGGCTAATGTGTATGTGGTACGCGGCTGTGTATAATGTAGCTTCCCTGGTAATAGTGTATCTTGTATCTCGTACGGCTTTTTTGACAACCCCTATGTGCTTGGTGGTGTTTTGCGTGTTTAGGGTCCTGTAGTCTTGTTTCCGTTTTTTTTGGCGGCCATTTTTTCGTGTGTCTAAACTCGGAATTTGGACTTAAATTGAGGTGTAACTTCACTTGCAGAGGTCCTGGGTGCCCCCCCTCTTGCTGTGGGTAAGCTTTTTATGTATTTTTTGTGTGTATTTATTGTGTTTTTATTGTTTTCAGGTGCTTGCGGTTCGGCCATTAAGGTCGTATTTTTGCGAGGTCGTTTATTTTTTTTTCTAAGTCCCGCGTCTCGTATTTTTGTATGCTAAGTCCGTAAATTTTACCTACTAAGTCCCGCGGTACGTATTTTTTTGTGTAAGTCCGTATATAGTGATTAAGTGTTAGATCTATTTTGGTAAAGTGCCGCTTGTGTGGGTGTTTGTAGCCGCGTGTGAGGTGCCGTGTTTATTTCTTCAAATAATATGGGACTTTGTTACATAAATCTTCATCACTTTTGTGATTCTATTTGATCGAATACTTCAACCCAGTTATGTTATATTTTTGTGCATCATTCACTAGGAAAGTTATAGCATTTAGCTTTTTGCTATAAAAAGCTTCTCATTAGTAGTTTCTGTATTTCACACTATCACATATTCTGGAAGTCGAATATATTTGCTCTTTTTTTCTGCTCACAAATTTGAATTATTAATTATTAATTTTTTAGAAGCAATGTTATTTTGAAATATATTCAGGAAGGTGATGCTTCTAATATTTAAAACACTATAATTAAAAGAACAAAATATATATGATAATTTAATTGATAGCAGATGATGATAGTTTTTTATTTGTTTTACTATATTAGTCAATGACACTATCATAATGTGTACTTATTTTAAATAATGTTTGTGGAACTTGTTATTGCCTTCATATATTGGAAAATGTATTAAAAATAAAATTTGATATAGACATACTATAATATTTTCATTATGAGGTTTTTATATACAATGTCCTGATCTAAATTTCAGGCAAAATGGGCAGAACTATTCCCATTATTCTGATATTTTCCCTCTCATATCTATAACATTTCTCATACTAGTATCTTATTTTTTTTTGTCTTATGGAAATA
Source organism: Discoglossus pictus (assembly GCA_027410445.1). Taxonomy (NCBI): domain Eukaryota; kingdom Metazoa; phylum Chordata; class Amphibia; order Anura; family Alytidae; genus Discoglossus; species Discoglossus pictus. The sequence continues at coordinate 3,543,262 of CM050176.1, read as the reverse complement.
TGATATTGATATTTATTTACTTTTTATGTTGTTTTAAATATTAGTCTAATTGACGAGGGGGAATTTAATAAAAGATTTCAGGTGCGATCATAGGTGCAATAGCCCTCTGTAACCTTTGATCCATCATCCGGGATTTACTAAAGGCTCGTTCCATAATAACAGCAAGCTGTACACTGGTCATCGCAAGTTATTGTGGACAAAGTTTTTGATAGGCAAATTAAGGCATGTCATGATCATGTTCTGTGTGGCAAATCCTTAAAATTCAAGTTCTTCAGAATACTAAACAGGAACCTTGCTATTAACTACAGGAGATACTGAAATTCAGCATCGCCTCTTTCAACCCCATAATAGCAGAATATATTTAAATAAAATATATTACCAATATTTATCCATTAACATGCAATATAATTAACTAAATATAACAGAAAAGGGTGTCAACAAAAGTGTATGGAAATATAAAATATTATTATTATTACACATATTTTTTTATATTTATTTTATATGTGTGTGTATATATATATATATATATATATATATATATATATATATATATATATATATATATATATATATGCATAAATATTTGCATGTCCCTGATCAGCTTCCCAGAATGCAGTGTAATAACTGTATATCTCAAAATTCTGAGCAGGAAGCAAGTTTTTAACTTGTTTCAGATATTCAAATGTGAACACAAATCTATTTATATACTATGGGCCTCATTCTATTACCGGCCGTAAATCGTCCGTAAGGCTGCGATTCCTTGCGGGGGTTCTGTTAACTCGCGATTCTATTATACGGCCCTGCAAGGATCTCCTCTTACGGCCGGCCGCATATCTTGAAACCGGCCGTAAGCTCAGAAATCTAAAAACTCAAAAATAAATTCAAGCCTGCACTGTACAGCTCTGTAAATGCTAGGGATCATATTGGGGGACATGAGGATTAAAAGGAACCCCCTCTCAAGCTTGCACATCAGCCCAAACCCGAGTTCAAATTAACTGTTTATTTTCCGGCTGCGGCGTGGGCGTGTCTGAGGTGCTCCAAGCACTCTGGACTTTTTACATGGATATTTTACGTATATTAAAAGAAAATTATTTTACGGATTTGAGTATAGGGTAATTATGTGCTATTTTTGCTAACACCGAATATCACTTTATAGACTCCGCAAAGTGCAGGATGGCTTTATTTGAGCTATTTTATGTGCTTAATTGGTGCTAGCGAGACCTGTTTGCTGCAAGTAAGCTGCGGCTCGTTTTTAGCCTTGCAGACAGCGTTCCCGGAGCAATAGAATTGCAACCAGGCTTTTCTTACGGCCGATTTCCTTGCGGCCGTTTTAGATCAAAGGCTTTCCTCCGGCGCGATCGTCCCTAAGAGATAGCAAGGCGCCTGCCGCAAGCCTGCTGGAGTCCCCAGCCGGAGGGGAATAGAATAGCCGGAAAGCTTGTATATATATATATATATATATATATATATATACACACACACCCCGTATATACTCAAGTATAAGCCGACTTTTTCAGCACATTTTTATGCTGAAAAAGCGCCCCCCCCCCCGGCTTATACTCGAGTGACAGTCCCACTTACCTGTTCTCCGGGGCAGTTCTCCGGTCTCCCGCTCATGATACTTCCCCAGCAGCTTGTCTTATGTAATTTAGCGGAACCGGTATAGGCTAATGACGTGACGCTGTGACGTCACGTCATGCCATTTACCGGAACCGGTATATGTTAATAAGACACGCTGTGGGGGAAGTATCAGCAGCAGGAGCTGATGCTGGTAGGAGAGAAGAGTGGAGAAAGGGATGTTATTGCAGAGGGGGGAAGGAGGAGGATGGGGAGGGAGGGGGACGGGATGAAAGATGAGGGGGGAAAGGAGGATGAGGGGGGAACAGGAGGATGAGGATGGAAAGGAGCAGGATGAGGGGGGAAGGAGGAGGATGAGGGGGAAGGAGGATGAGGGGGCTTAGGGTTTTATAATATAGGATGGGGGAGGAGGGAGGAAGGAGGAGGTTGGAAAGGAGGAGGATGAGGTGGGAAAGGAGGATGAGGGAGGAACAGGAGGAGGATGAGGGCTCATATGTTTTTGTTGAGCCTATTTTCCACAGCGAGTTTACTGTTTTTCTTTGAAATAAATATTCAAAAACATTTAACCTACTGATGCCTCAATTAATGTAATTTTATTGGTATCTATTTTTATTTTTGAAATCTATCAGTAGCTGCTGCACCCTAGGCTTATACTCGAGTCAATACGTTTTCCCAGTTTTATGTGGTAAAATTAGGTGCCTCAGCTTATATTCGGGTTGGCTTATACTCAAGTATATACAATATAGTTTTGCAGGAAGCCGTTATTTGTGATAAGGAATGTTTCGCTAAGTTAGACCGAAAAAAACACTTGCTTAACTGCTATGATGGTGTATTTACCGTACTGAATCCTGCTATTTGCTGTGACGTGTGTTATGCTATATAAGGGTCTGCCCGCCCAAATAAACTCAGAGATTATTCTGATGGCACTCTGACTTCTGTGCATTATTTTCTCTCATTATATCTTGGTACCCAGATATAATATATACACACACATCAGAATACATGATTACTCACTAATCTGATCCTATCAGACATGCAAATGTGCCCACAAATGCCTCGCTCTTCAATCCATAGCCATTATCAAACTTGCTTCCTTTAAGCTTATGCCTGCTTTATTACACAGCTTTAATGCAAAGCCAAGGTTGGAATAAACACAGGCTGAGTATCCAATCCATGTACAGCTGTTTCAAGCTTACTGGCTATCATCAGCATGGAGCGGGATCTCAGCCTTTGTTGTGGATCTTATGAGTAGGTAGTTCACCACAACAATCATTTATAATATGTTGGGCAAAAGAGCGATAGAAGCCTCCACCATACAGTAAACAAATAGTACATCTGTGTTCACATTTGAATGTCTAAAACACGTTAAACCTGCTTCCAGCTCAGAATTCCAAGAAATACAGTTATTACACTGCACTCTGGGAATGTGCCCACAAATGCCTCACTCTGCAATCCATAGCTATTATCAATTATATATATACTAGCAACTTGCCCGTCAAAAATTACGGGGCAATACAATTGTAAGGCAGTTAATGCTGTTTGCCACAGCCATTCATTTTTTTGGTGGTCTGAGATCCTTCTGCGCTCATTGTTTTGAGCCTCTTGGTTGTATTTTTTTTTTCTGATATTCGCGTTTGCTGTTATTGTTGGTCGTCGCTGATCTGCTTTTTGCGCTTATTGCAAGGCTTTGTGTGTGCTATGAGCAGCGTTGTCGCTGGTTGTGAGGCGCGCAGTGAATGGCTTTTGTGTTTATTGCAAGAGTGTTTTTTTTGTGTATATGTATTTTTGTATGCTAATTAAATAATTAATAAATGAATATACTTTACCTATTTGTCAGTAATACATGTAGGAAGCATTGTGCTGAAGAGCTGACAATCTGTTTTGATGTTCCTGCAGCATACAATGTAGATTTGCACTGTTGTTGAGTTGAGGTGTGTCAGCAATGTGTGCATTGTGTAGTGTAAATAGGCTGCGTGCGCGAGGGGAAGCCGTTACTGTAGCTGTGTACTTGCGCATTGTGTAAGTTAGTGTTGTGAAATGGCGGCGAATGTGTATGTGGTACGCGGGTGTGGATGATTTAGCGTCCTTGATAAAATTGTATCTTGTACCTCGTACAGCTTTTTTGAAAACCTGTATGTGTTTGGTGGTGTTTTGCATCTTTAGGGTCCTGTAGCCTCGTTTTCGTTTTTTTCGGCGGCCATTTTTTCTCTTGCTTAGGTGATTTTCGGGTGTCTAAACTCGGGAATTTGGACTTAAATTGAGGTGTAACTTCACTTGCAGAGGTCCTGGGTGCCCCCCTTGCTGTGGGTAAGCTTTTTAGGTCTTTTTTGTGTGTATTTATTGTGTTTTTAATGTTTTCAGGTGCGCGCTGTTAGGCTGTTCAGGCCGTATTTTTGCGACGTCGTAATGTTTTTTTTTCTAAGTTTCGCGCCTTGTATTTTTTTGTCTAAGTCCTTATTTAGTGATTGCGTGTTAGATCTATTTTGGTAAAGTGCCGCTTGTGTGGGTGTTTGTAACCGCGTGTTAGGCGCCGTAGTGCCTCCCCCTCCGCAAATCGGCCTCTGGCTTCGCAAAGCGTGGCAACGATTCGTAATTTGACAACTATTATATATATATATATATATATATATATATATATATATATATATATATATATATATATATATATATATATATATATAATGTGACATAGTTTGTAAATTTATTTTATTTTTATTTTTTAAGAATATCATTTTATGGTTGGCAGAGTGACATTATAAACATAAGTGATTCATCTGTGGCGCTGATATTATAACTTTGCTAGGCTTTTTGACCTAATTATAATACCTACGTTTTAGTAAGTCGCATGTAGCGCTAATGTTTGCAATATCACCATAAATCACAGGTTAAACTGGGTCCTTTTAGCAAATTCCTCAGTTCTTTTTATATTTATATATTATACATTTTGTTTTATAAAAATACCATGCTTATTAGTAATATTAAAGGATCACTGTACTCTTATATTTACATTATACTATTTTGACCAACCACATACTTTTACAGTCTCTCTGATGTATAGACCATTTTCCTGCTCTACTTCTTTGGGTGCTCAGAGACTTTTTATTCAAGCTACCTTTAGGAATCTGTCATTTAAACTGCCAGTGCTTTCAACAGAAATACAGTAAATTATGTTAGCTTATATGAAAGAATCATATTACAAAAGAAAAAGAAACCATGTAGTAAAAATAATTGAAAATTAAAATCTTGTGCTATTTTATTAGCTTTTTTGCTTTTTAAAATCATTTTGCCCATTATCAAGTGAAGTTTTTTGAAATATCCTAAAGAAAACAAATTACCACAGTGGACTTTTAATTATTTCAGTATGAAGAAGATTATAAAAAGATAATTTAGTGCAGCAAACCACAAAGATTAGAAACATATTTAGCAGCATCTATCTATTTCTAAACTGATCAATAAAGCATTATATCTTCTAAATTCCCTCTCGGTATGATTAGAAATTGACATTTCACCATAATGCATTAACTGACAGCAAAATATAATGCAGCGTGAATTCTAAACACTTGAATGGGTTATGTTCAGTTGAATTTCTATGTACAATATTGGTGATTGATATTGCTAAATGGTTTATACAAACACTACAAGGAGAGACATTGTCTCCCTGAGGCCATATTTTTTCTTATAATTATTGTATATTATTTATTATATTGTGATTATTGTCATGTATTTGCTTAAGATGTCCCAGTCTCATTGCTGAACTGTTCATGGAATTTTCCCTTTTTTTTTTTACAGCACTGACTAAGTGTCATATTTATAATATGCCCTTTTGAATAATTATGCTTAATAACCGGTATGATTTTTAGAAAGTTCTAAAATATTAAATACAGTCATTAAATAGCCATTTACCTATTTGTAAGTGCTCTTCTACCCCTTCTGGATCTCTATCTTGTCGTGGTGAAGGGGCTTGTGTACCTCACTGAAGCTGTGAAACCATGTAGGGTCACCAAAGATGGGCAGGTCATAGCAGAGAGGTCAGACAAATTGCTGTCCACTGAAGAATGAGTTGGCAAACCACTCCAGTATCTTTGCCAATAAAACCCTATGGATGAGCATAACCAGACACAAATATGCTGGGCGTGCTGCGTCCATATGGTCACCAAGAGTCGGACACAACTGAAGAACCAAAACAACAAGTGCTCTTCATGGTGTGAAAGAGCAGAATATAATATGCTACAATTATCTATTTTTTAACACTAAAGAACTGCTAAATTTAAAGTTTTGAGTCTGTTTACATAGCAACGTCTCTCCAGGCAGCTGAGACGTGCAGTGAGGTCAATGATTGATAGCAGTTTTTCCCTGCTCTCAGTAATGCACTGACCTGTTTAGGTGACTCTAGAATTCCATGCTCAAGTCATTTTTTTTTCAATAGGTAATCCCTTTAAGATAGACTAAAGTAGTTATTTTCTTCAGGGTGAAGTCAACGCATTTAGAACCCAAATAATATCCAAGATATTGTCTTACATTCACAATTATAATCACTATATAAGAAGTGAACTATTACC
>CM050176.1:3487125-3532125 GCA_027410445.1 Discoglossus pictus | reverse complement strand
ACCTCGACAAGTTCTTCCCGAATTTGATTACTACATACAAAAGGAATGTTTTATCACATCAAAAAGAATATCTTTGTAGAAATCACAGCGGCATAGTTACATACTACTGGCTATTAATACTAAGACACTCTACTCTTACATATATACCACACACCCTGAATCCCATATACAACACTACCACAACACAAACAGTAATGGGAAACCAATAATAGAGTCCTCGCTTGGTGACGTAGGATGCCGCCGAGACTACTGTGCCGATCAAGGAGTTATGTAATGTATAAGATAACTTAAGATAATCAAGGGATACCATTGATGTAATATATGATTTAATCATTGCCATTGTACTTATATCTAAAATCAATTGTGATCTCCTTCTTGCATGATATGTTTAAGAACTATGTGTTAATTTATTACTTTAATATTTATAACCAAAGAGTTATTACTGTTTATGTGCTAGTATGTGATATTTAGGGCAATATATTTGTTTCAAAAAGTGGGGACAGTATAGTTTTAATTTTTAAATCGTTGTGCTTTATTGTTATTATATATGTGTTTTAAGTGTATGGATAATAAAAGATGGATTTTAACAATATAATGGTCTTGTCTTGATAGATGATAATTCTTGGTAAGGGATATAAGTGTAATAAGTGTCCTTTTGTTTCTCTTTAATGTTAAGAGCTATTTACACTTACTATCTAGTTGGTCTACTTTCATCTGAATTGATATGTATATATTCATACCAATATTGGCATATTATTATTATAGGTAGACCACCCTTATATAAGACCCTGTGGTAGTCCTTACCATAGTGATCTGCACCAATAGTGGATGCGCTCCCCCTTCTTTTTTTTAACTTATATCAGGTGTGATATCCAAGGCCTCACCCAGGGAATCAAATCATTTTAAGCCAACTTCGACCAGATTTTGTATGATACAGAAATTCTTTGACACTGTACAGATACATACTAATATGCAACTAGTGTTTCTTCATCTTATAAAATACAAGCAAGTTTTAATTACTTGGACAAAAAAAATCAACCTTTCCATTACACAGGCGAACAGCCCATTTGTTATTGTTCAAGCGACCATTTAGCTTTTCTCGGCATAAGTCTTCAATTCACATCATCTGAGTTCTATTACTATGAACCTATTAAAACATATACATGTAAGCTATCCAGGCAGTATGAATTCTGTTGTTGTTTTTCGATTTCCGCGGTTCGGGCGTTAGATTCATATTTTTCAGAGTTGTTTTTATTTGCCCCCGAGATTCCTGCGTTCCTCAAATGCTTGCAGCCCAAGTAAGACCCGCGTTCCTCAACTGCTTGCAGCCTAAGTCCCGCATGATTCCATGCCTCCATGGCTCACCTCGCTTCTTCAGCCTAAGTCCCGCGTGTTTGCAAGCCTCAACTGCTCGCCTCGCTCTGTGAAGCTGGCAGGAACACCTTTGGCGCTCATTTCAGCCTAAGTCCTGCATGTTTCCGAGCCTGGAAGGCTTCTATGCTCGGAAGGTTTGATGGCATATAAGAAACAGACTCATGACACTTCTCGATGTTATCCACCTAAAATATTGTCCTAATTAAACTTCAAGATATCCTTATGAGTTCCTGGATCAATTGACAACGAATCTGCATATTGCAGATCAGAAGAAATCTTAAAAGGTGGAACACGATGGACTAGAAGTCTTTTTTCAACATCAAATACTATGTAACTATGACATCCACTGGAAAAATGCTTGGCTTATCTACTTCCCTTTCCATTACAGATGGTTCCTATCCTATTATGCCGGCGCAACACAAGGCAGCAGCAGTGGTGGTGAGCATCCACTAGATGACTTTGTTAGGGTGAGGGTTAGGGTTAGTTCAAGGATTAGATTAATATTATAAACTTAGAACTTCTCACATATCGGCAGCTCTGCAACATATTGTCAGTGCCATCTAGCGGATGGAGGCCGCACTGCAGCGGTGGACCTGTCCCGACAACATAACAGGAGAGATCCTACAGTACTTTTACATATTACCACTAAGTTTGTATCAATGATACTCTATTTCAGCTTGTAAATATATCCTCAGCTTTATTACTATGTATTTTTTATGAGGATGAAGAAACATATCCAGATTTGTATTAATATAAAGTAAATTAAATAAAGCAGTCACTTAAGGAGCCAGTTTTCTATTAATTAAAAGCCATAAAAACAATAATTATAAATTTCAAATATACACTTTAAGACATAATAATTTCTACTATATGAAAATATAATTTGTACTTGAGTTGTTGATTAAGACAGCACACAAATTCCTAATTAAGTATTTAAATTTTCTTGGAATGTCTCTAGATTGTCTAATGTTGCTTGCCAACTCGTCTTTTAATGGCAAGCAGTCAATTTGTCTTCTAGAATCTTAGTGTAGTATGAGCCAAGGCTTTCTGAAAAGGACATTAATGTTTACATAAATAGAGCATCTCAGCCCAGATTTGAATTAATTTATCTCTTGTGTTTTAATTTAAGATAATAATATTTTCAGTTGTGTTATCATGACTTTGTGAATTTATAGAGTTTGTTCTCAAATATTTTAAATGGTATATTGGTTTGTTGAAATGACTGGTTGTTGGAATTTTTATAATGCGATCATAAAAACTGTAGTTTATCTAATAAATCATACATTTCTTGACTCAAAGGGAATGAGCAGGCCAGATTTACCAAGGCAAGCTTTTATTCATCACAACGATATACAAATATATTGTTCTCAAAATAGAGGATAAACCAAATAACCCAAAATTAAAGTATATGCATATTTAATATAGCATTATACAGCTCATGTATTGACATAGGACATTGGTATACAACTTTTATCAGGGCTTATTACGTTTCTTAGCAAGTCTGATCTTTTATTAGCTATGACTTTATAGAGGCAATATCACCTCTGACCATGTTAGGAAAAGACATGTTTTAAGCAACCAATAATTGGTGCCAGTTGTTACACCTGGCACCACTTTGCACCAGTGCCATTGAATTTTACATCTGGCACCACTTTGCACCAGTGCCATGAAGCGTTACACCTGGCACCACTTTGCACGTACCATGGCACTGGTGCAAAGTGGTGCCAGATGTAAAATTCAATGGCACTGGTGCAAAGTGGTGCCAGGTGTAACATTTCATGGCACTGGTGCAAAGTGGTGCCAGGTGTAACACTCCATGGCACTGGTGCAAAGTGGTGCCAGGTGTAACACTCCATGGCACTGGTGCAAAGTGGTGCCAGGTGTAACACTCCATGGCACTGGTGCCAGGTGTAACACTCCATGGTACTGGTGCCAGGTGTAACACTCCATGGCACTGGTGCCAGGTGTAACACTCCATGGCACTGGTGCAAAGTGGTGCCAGGTGTAACACTCCATGGCACTGGTGCCAGGTGTAACACTCCATGGCACTGGTGCAAAGTGGTGCCAGGTGTAACACTCCATGGCACTGGTGCAAAGTGTTGCCAGGTGTAACACTCCATGGCACTGGTGCAAAGTGGTGCCAGGTGTAACACTCCATGGCACTGGTGCAAAGTGGTGCCAGGTGCAACGCTCCATGGCACTGGTACAAAGTGGTGCCAGGTGTAACATTCCATGGCACTGGTGCAAAGTGGTGCCAGGTGTAACATTCCATGGCACTGGTGCAAAGTGGTGCCAGGTGTAGCGCTCCATGACACTGGTGCAAAGTGGTGCCAGGTGTAACATTCCATGGCACTGGTGCAAAGTGGTGCCAGGTGTAACATTCCATGGCACTGGTGCAAAGTGGTGCCAGGTGTAACACTCCATGGCACTGCTGCCAATTGGTGCCAGGAGTAACACTCCATGGCACTAGTGCAAAGGAAACCTGCTGATACCTCTCAAGTAAATGTTATAATTTGATTCTGCCAGCAATCATTCCTTCCCCAGCAGGTTCTACCCTTTTACCTGGTCTCTGACAACTGTCTACTTTTCCACCAATGGTGTCTCTGATGCATAATGTAGATCATGGGGTATCCAAGTTCAGTACTGGAGAGCCCCTCAAAGGCCTGGATTTCAGAATGTCCTTTCTGTGCACAGGTTAGTCTGCATTACTGAAGAAATTATAGTCTCACCTGGCAGCTCGGGTATCCTCAAATCCAGGCCTGTGAGGGGCTCTCCAGGACTGATGTATAATAAAAAACTACCTGATTACCTTGATTGCTCTCACCTGTCCTGCTGAAAGTTTATTTATAGAGGTCATTCAGACACAGGCCTTTGGCTGAGCAAGGTGATTCCTGTACTGGCATTTTTTTTGGACCTGATTGTGATTTTTCCCCCCCCCCGGATTGACCTTAAATTTATTTTGACTGCTCCTTGGATTGCGGCTTGTTAATGTCTTTTTGGCTTGTTCTCTGGACTTTGCATGAATGCTGCCAGCATTGGTTATTGCTTTGTTTTCTAGACCTCTCATGATCCCAGGCAGCCCTGAACCTTTGGACTATATTGCTAATGTGTGTTGTCTTCAGTCTGCTCCTGACCTCTGGCCTGTTACTGGATTTTGAGATCTTATGGTGTCAGCTGCAACTATACAGGTCAGTCTATTTTCTACCTCTGCCTTGAGGGTCCTTTTATTGTTGCTAGTATAACCTTTAAAAAACTATAACTGATCATTCTGGTTATTTTTATGTCATTGTGTGTGTATATATATCACATATAATAGTTGTCAAACTGCGAGATGTCGTCACGCTTTGCGTGGTGCGTTCGAGTTAGTCGATGAGCGCCGTGAGCCGTTAAGGCACTACAATGCACTACAACTATCACCACAAACCCGATGAGGCAATGAAACACGCAGGACTTAGCCACAAAACCCTTACTAAACGCTGGATCGCCTTGGCGTGCAAGCGGTTGACAAACTTAGGACTTAGAAAAAAAAAATCCGAGACGCAGGTTTTAGAAGAAAAAAAAGATACGGGACACAAAAAAATAGGAGATTAACGGACAAACTGGGAAAACAAAAAAACAATAAAAACACACTTAATACACCCCACAAAATACAAAAACATCACACACAGCACAGGGCAACATCCAGGACGTATGTGAGTGAGGTGGAACGCAAATTTAAGCCGATTTAGACTATTTTCGCCACTGGAAAAATTGCCTAAGCAAGAGAAATAATGGCAGACGAAAAAAATGAAAATGAGGCTTCACGAACCCAGACCGCGCAAAACACTGCCAAACGCGTAGCACTTTACATATCAAACTACGAACTAGAAAATGCACTATTACAAAAGCCAGAAATACTTAAAGTATATAAATTGATTCAAGAAATAATTCATTAGTACGTAACTACATATACATAAAAATATATATCTCTCTTTATTGTGTCTGATGAAGGTGCTTAGAGGACCAAAAGTACACAACAGGAGAGGCTCGCAATGAGCGCCAAAGGCACTCAGAGCAAGCCTCGCAATGAGCGCTGAAGGTCCTCAGAGTACAAAAGGCTTTACATTGTGTGTCAAACAGCATTCCCATGGCTTAAGATTTTATTGCGCCGTCATTTTTGACTGGCAAGTCGCTAGTATCACATATAATTGTCAAACTGCGAGTTGTCGTCAAATTTTCGCAACTGCCGGACCACAACTCGCAGTTTGACAGCTCCCACTGCCATAACTCACATTGACTCTGCTCAGGACCGGAAGTGCCTCAGGTCACGTGGGGTTACTGCAGTGGGAGATGGATAGCAGGAAGCATCAGTGTGTGACATGCCAGGCCGGGGGCGGGCTCCAGGTTATGACAGGAGCAGGTCCTGTAATGCTGTGTGTTATGTACAGGAGAGATTGGGCCGCTTAGAAGGTCCTGACAGGACATAAAGCAGGGCATGTAATGCTGTGTGTTATGTACAGGAGAGCCTGCAAGGTCCTGACATGACATAAAGCAGGTCCTGTAATGCTGTGTGTTATGTACAGGAGAGCCTGCAAGGTCCTGACATGACATAAAGCAGGTCCTGTAATGCTGTGTGTTATGTACAGGAGAGCCTGCAAGGTCCTGACATGACATAAAGCAGGTCCTGTAATGCTGTGTGTTATGTACAGGAGAGATTGGGCGGCTTAGAAGGTCCTGACAGGACATAAAGTAGTGCATGTAATGCTGCGTGTTATGTACAGAAGATCCTGGAAGGTCTTGACATGACATAAAGCAGGGCCTGTAATAACAGTGCAGATTGGCCGAAGCCTGTAATGAGCGGCCAATCCGCCATTGCGAGGCCCGTAAAGTAGACGGTGGGAGATGTTCGCAATGAGCGCCAAAGGCGCTCATCGTGAGACCCACAAGCTAGAGGGGGGAGAACCTTGCATTGTGTGGCAAACAGCATCCCAGCCTTCAAACTTTATTGCCATCATTTCTGACGGGCAAGTTGCTAGTATATATATAATTATAGATGAATATTCAGAGTATTGCAGTATATAGTGATAACTATGAATATGTTTGTCAAATAAAAAAAGGTTTCATTACTAGCTTTCGGGAGTGCACCTCTCTTTTTCAAGTCCGGAGTATGTGTGTGTAAATATCCATCAAACCCTATATTTATATTTAAACTTTGCTGCATATCATTATTTATTCAACCATTTGGATGCTATGATGTGGAGGACAAATCTCCTCCATATCTAGTTCCTGCCAATGCCCAGTGGTAGAGGTGGCGATACGTCTGGTAGGAACTGGTGGCACATAGTGACGTCAGCAAGTTCATGGTCACTCGCATACGTTGATACTTTGCTCTCAGTATAAAGATCTTAGAAGAGCCTCTGTCTACCCACTTGAATGTTGAAAAGTAGCAATGGACCTTTCCTGAAAAAGGAGTATCTACTTTTATATGGGAGGCTTATGCCCAAAAAAGTCAGAAGATGAAAATAAAGTGATGACCTGACAATCTGACCTGAGTGTCCTCGTGTATGTATGTGAAGGGCAAGAGATTGAAGTAAACATGGTAATCACCTGCCCATATTTTTACTTATGGAGAGTGGGATTCTAAAAGAGCCTGTCCTCCAAACTGGAATCAGAAGGTGTTTCATAGTTTGATATAGGTAGAGAGCCCGGTTACTGTAAGTTATTGTGAGAGATATGATGATCTACAAGGGGTGGATGCTCAGAGAGGGATGGAGTATTAATAGTACAATACTGAGTAACATCAGTAGTTTCTTACCAGTTAGATATAACCCGTCCAATTCTTATCACATATTATAATTGTCAAACTGTGATTTGTCGTCACACTTGCGAGCCTCACAAAGCGAGGCGAGCCGTTGAGGCATATAAGCCTTCCGAGCTCGGAGGCCAAAGGCGCTCATTGCCCTGCGAGCCATGGAAACATGCAGGACTTCGTCTGAAATGAGCGCCAAAGGTGTTCCTGCGAGTTTCACAGAGCGAGGCGAGCAGTTGAGGCTTCTACACACGAGGGACTTAGGCTGAAGAAGCGAGGTGAGCCATGGAGGCATTGAAGCATACAGGACTTAGGCTGCAAGCAGTTGAGGAACGTGGATCTTACTTAGGCTGCAAGCACTTGAGGAACGCAGGAATCTCGGGGGCAAATAAAAACAACTCTGAAAAATATGAATCTAACGACCGAACCGCGGAAATCGAAAAACAACAACAAAAAATAATAATTGAACCACATTGACACACAGCACAAGGGGAGAGCCAGGATACCTGGGAGTGACGTTGCAAGCAAATTTAATCCCACTTTGCCGTGTTCCGTCACTCGAAGTTCGGCTAAACGAGAAAAAAAATGGTGGATGAAAAACGTAAAAAAATCTGAAAACGGAATGAAAACGAGGCTAAGTACATTCCGACCTCGGAAAAATACGTGGGACAAACAAAATACACAACGGCAAAGACACTAACACTTGCATGAACAACGCCAGGCACGCAGGACTTTGAAAATAAAAGCAATGGAAAGATTCAGCAGACACACAGAGGAGAAACACAAAGGGAAGGAACAGGGGGGAGATACTGGAAAGAGACACATGCCATTCCGAAGCAAAAAAACTTGCAGGTTAATGAACACTGCAATGAGCGGCCTGTACAGTAGGCAGGAGGAAAGGTTTGCAATGAGCGTTGTAGGTGCTCAGTGCGGGGCTCATGATGAGTGCCGAAGGTGCTCAGAGGGCAAAAAGACTCACATTGTGTGGCAAACAGCATTGGCGGGCTTCAAATTTTATTGCCGTTATTTTTGATGGGCAAGTTGCTAGCATTATTATAATATCCAATTGCTTCATAAGCTCCACAGAACAGCAGACAGGTCTTGACTAACTAGTAAGAAAGCTCTCACCTTCGTCAATAAAACAATTTGGGTTGGAGATCATGAAAAGGTATATTACCAACATATTTGCACCCCGTCCTTTGCGAGCAGGACGATTACGCGTAGACAACGAGACATCAATTGCGTCCTGTCCTTTGGGCCACACTAGCACATGTAGACAAGCTCCTTGGATGCTGCTACTTTTCCATATGTTACAGTGGATGACATCAGCATATGTCACAGTGGATGACATCATAAAGCCTCACCACTATATAAGTAGCTGTTTTAGGAGGATAAAGCTATTCCAAGTAGCTGTACCAAGGGAGCTGACGGAAGGCAATGGCTCATATGAATGGTCAGGAAGGTCGGATGGATAGAAACTCACCTTCTAAAATGTTGGTTATCATGATTATTATCAATTAATGGAGGTAAACTGGTTTATTTTTGGAGTTTGGCATATAAGCAATAGGATGATGTAGGGAACTCTATATGTTTGTAAATCTAGGATGATGTTAGACAGTTCTGTTTATTGCAAAGCGAAAGAAGGTGATGGACGATTTTTTAAGATCTCAGAGATGACAGAGGAGATGGGATTATCTGTAAGGGGTGGGTTGCCTGAGGGGATGCTGTATTAGTACACCTAGAAATAATCATGTACACATTGAATAAGGTGAGTTGTTTCACAGATCTTTCAAAACCCTATGTTCTTCCATATTTAGGATTTATATTGCCCTAGGCTCATTCAGATTAGGCCAGCCCCACTCCCCTTTTCCTTGAGTGCACCAATGACACACCCCAGCTTATTACTCCTCCTATCCCCTTGCAATATACCAAATAGGTTTGCAAATTTATGTATATCAGGAAGTGTTAGGTACACCTACAGACAGAAACAAATAATTATGTTACTACTACAGTTCTATGGTAATGCACTGGCATCTTCAGGTAATCTGTTGCCCCCTGAAAATGTGCTGCCCTAGGCCCTAGCACTGTGTTCTTCATACTTCACTTAATAGACTGAACAGTATAATATAGAAACCATAGAGGTTTTGGGGCACTAGTGAGGTTTATGAATTTACCCAAAGCCTAAATGTAATTAAAACATGTTCCATACTGACATGTTATACTTTTTATTTGAGCATAAATCCCCTTCTTTCTGAATAGTTTGTTAAAAATAAATATTTTTTAGGCAATATTTAGTTGAAAAAGTAAAAATATATATTTTTCCTATCAGATTAATGAAAACCTTGTAAAGTTGAGTTCTCCAAGGGTCAGGAATATTCTAAGAACAAGATGCTGAGTGCCACTGAAGGGAGACAAACTGAACCCCATAACAGAAGCTGCAATGGAGTTTAGATCTATATTACTAGAGACTGTCTCTTGGCGAGCAGCCTGAATACTGAAACACAGATAAGAAACTGCATATGTAGACTACATGAGAGTCCATTCTGCTGAGAGAGAATGCAGGAGACAGCAAGTTAGGAGGCTGAGACACAAAAGGAGACCAACACAGAAGGCTGTGAGTGCTCTGCAAGGAGGGCCGTGTGCCTCAAATGACTGATATTAAGTGATTTTTTTCTCTTTTCCCATTCGCCATCGGGATTGAGGCAGTCACTTCTGCAGGGCCTCACTAATCTAACATGCCCTCTAACCTACCATGTTTATACCAACTACGTATGTGACTGGCATGATGGGGCTGCAATGAGCGCCTTCCATACGTGACTGGCTTGAGGTGGGAGAGGCTCTAAACAGTTAGGAGTTACATGCGTCAAAAACGAAAGCACTCATCGTAGAGTAAGAGAGGCTCAACATGAGCGCCACAAGCGCTCATAGCGAGGCCCGCAAGTTAAAGGGGTGAAGAGCCTCGCATTGTGTGGCAAACAGCCAGGCTTCAAATTGTATTAACATTATCGTAATTGACGGGCAAGTCGCTAGTATTATTTATATATATATATATATATATATATATATATATATACACTAGAGACTTGACTGTCAAAAATGACGGCAATAAAATTTAAAGCCATGGCAATGCTGTTTGCCACACAATGCAAGGCTTTTGCTGCTCTAAGGACCTTCGGCGTTCATTGCAAGACTCTCCTATTGTGTACTTCATGGTTCCTGCTTTGCAATGATTACCTTCGGCGCTCATTGGGAGGACAGATATATAAGTACAGTGTAAAATATACAATTTTTTAGTACAGTGTAAACTATCATTTTTTTTGGAGGTATCTGAGCATAATAAATTGATTTAAATCTTTAACTGCTTTGAGACTCCTATTGCTGTCAGCCAATGAGCAGGAATACAGATATAGAAGTGCATTGTAATATGTAAATGTTTGTTAGTGCAGTGGAAAGGAGATATATACTAATTATTAAATGTATGTCCGTTAATAATTAATGAATGAATGAATAAATGTATTAGAAAGTGTGAAGCATTTATGTATTCATAAAGTAAGGGCAGTGTAAAATATATTTAGCCTATTTTTAATTTTTTTTATAATTTTTTTTTATTTTTAGTAATAATAATTAATTCATAAATGAATATACTTTACCTATTTATATTTAATATGCAGAAATCAATATTCTGAAGAGCTAACAATCTTTTTGAATTTTCCTGCATCTGAAAATGTATAGTTGGAGTGTTGATCACCTGAGGAGAAAGTGTCAGCAATGTGGCAGGTGTGCAGTGTAAATAGGCTGCGGGCGCGAGGCCAAACTGTTTGTTTAGGAGGGTAAATGGCATTTTAGAATCCTAATGTTACTATTTGCAAGTTAGTGTCGTAAACTGTTCCTGGCTAACTCGTACGTGCCTGGCGGTGATTTGCGCGCTTTGGTCTCCTTTAGCCTTGTTTTAATTTTTTTGGGGCCGCCATTTTTCTTCTCGCTTGGCCGTTAAATTCAGCTTAAATTTGTGTGCAACCTCACTCCCAGGTGTCCTGCCGTTCCCCCCGGGCTGTGTGTGAGTGTTTTTTATTTATTTATTTATTTATTTTTTGATTTCCGCGGTTCAACAGTTAAATTCGTATTTTTGCAAGGTCGTTTTTTTTGCCCCCGAGATTCCGAGGTTGGAATTTGTTTTTCTAAGTCCCACGTTCCTCAACTGCTTGCAGCCTAAATAAGTCCCACGTTTATTAACTGCTTGCAGGCTAAGTCCAGCATGCTTTAATGCCTCAACTGCTTGCCTCGCTTCGCAAGGTTCGCAGGAGCACCTTTGATTTTTGCCTAAGTCCCGCGTACATATACAGTAGACTCTCAGTTAAACAGCACCCACAAAGATTGCCAGATATTTGTAGTTTCCGGTTGCTTGAGAGTCACTATTAAAATAGGCATAACTAATACTATACTCCTAGAAAACCATAAACTATCTATTAAATTGCTACTGCTAATTACATTAAGTCATTCAAAGGTTAAAAAAGAGACAAAGTTCATTATAAAACATTTTTTTATTATGCATTACATACATGAGAGCGCACTTATAGTTAGATGCTGCAGATTGGCCCTTTCAAGGAGTGGGTTCCAGTGGGCACTTACAGGCACAGGCTTCCAATGGGCTCCTACAGGGTCAGGATTCATTTCATCCATGTCCAGGGTCACTTCAAGGCTGCTCTTTTTGCCAGTTGTTTGAGGTTCCGGTTGCAGAGGGTAATTTCTGTTGCGCTGGGTCAAATGCTGGTTAGTTGAGAGTTTCCAGAAATCGGGGAATGGAGGTAGGTGCCAGTTGCTTGAGAGCTCCAAATAAACTGGAGTCGAATATATATGGAGTCCACTTCATAAAAAGGACATTTTAGAGCTGGAAAAGGTACAGAGAAGGGCAACAAAACTAATAAGGGGAATGGAGGGGCTAAGTTATGAAGAAAGACTAACCAAATTAAGCTTATTTTCTCTAGAAAAAAGGTGTCTAAGTGGAGACATTATTACCTTATATAAATACATCCAGGGTCAGTATAAAGATTTGTCGAGGGAGCTTTTTGTGTCCAGAGGTTTTCAACTGACAAATGGACATCCCCTGAGGCTAGAAGTAAAAAGATTCCACCTTAAAGAAAGAAAAGGGTTCTTCCCAGTAAGGGTGGTTAATCTGTGGAATTCTCTACCAGAGGAGGTGGTGACAGCGGATTCGATAGATAACTTTAAAAGGGTACTGGATTTATTTCTAATTAAAAAGGGAATTCAGGGTTATCATGGATAATTAGAGAGGCAGTATTGATCCAGGGAGAAGTCTGGTCGCCGGTGTCTGGGATCAGGAGGGATTTGATTTTTTTTGGTGTGTTTTTTCTTTTGTTACTACAACTAATTAATAGTTACTCCGCATATTGCAGATCGGAGAAGATCTTGAAAGGTTGAACTTGATGGACTGAAGGGCTTTTTTCAACCTTAAATACTATGTAACTATATATATATATATATATATATATATATATATATATATATATATATATATATATATATATATATACTTTTTCAGTATAACTATGACGTTTAAAGCAAATGTAGTCAGAAGAACTTCAGTTTTGCTTGGTACTGTGATTTTTGCAAAGAGACTCTGTTGGCTTCTTTGCCTCTCATCTTGAACCTGTAGATAAGCCTTGTCCGTTTCAGAATTGGCATCCGTAATGTTGGTTTTATTAATTTCCAAATGGAAACATTTAGTGCTGACCTTTTGAAAATGTAAAATGTGTTCAATAATCTCTGTGCTCAACATAATGTGTCAATCCTAACAGCGATTCTCACATTTCTGCCATTAAAATCTTTCCTGATTAGATTTCAGATGAAAAACAAAACTGTACCCTAACTCCAGGGCCAGATTTGTAGGTTAGCGTGAGGACAACTCTAGGTAGAATAAGCAGCTGCCTGGAGTTACCTGCATAAAGGGCATTGGGCATAACGCCTCTCTGATATTGCATTGTTTGGCTACACACTTCTTTCTACTCAGCATAGGATTCTGAAATACGTAATTTTGCTTTGATATACGTGATACAAGCTAAAGGCAAGACGACCATAACCATCAGAAAGAAGTCTTTGGAAATGTTTGGTCAGTCACTCATCTTCTTCTGGTGAGGGACACCTACAGAGTTGATACTCTTCTGGAAGCATTGCAATATGAGCCAGTGAAATTCTTAGGCTAGATATGAGGAGCAGCTGAGGGTGACCCATACATATGTGATACTTGTTTTGAAGCATTGCAATGGGTAACCATTACATTCTTAGTCTAGATATGAGGGGCAGCTGGGAGGAGCACTGTGTAGAAGTACCCCTGCAAGGAATTTCGATAGTCAACAGACCAAAACGAATAAGGAATTTACACAGTATTGACACCGTATTGACTGATCCTTGATATCATTTTTGACCATCAAAATAGCAGCATATCTGGCCCTAAATCACTAATTTCAACTGAATAGTTGAATTATTTTTCTACATAACATATATACTTAGTGTTGCCATTGCCCATGTTCTCATATTTTTAATTTTGACACTTCACATACAATCACTACCTCCTATTTTGGACAACATGGTATACATTTTCACACCGTAACACCGTAAATAAACTTTTCCTGGTGTATATATGGTTTACCCATTAGGTATTCTTTTTCATTAATCATCCTAACCAGATCCGCCATTCTACCATCAGGTGACTTGCACATGGAGTCATGTTGTGCAACACATGTGTGGCTCCAGTCTCTCCCACACTTGAACTGCGAGCTCCACTCTTAATGGACATGCTGTGTTTTATGTAGTTGAACTTCAGTTCTGCTTTTGGGCGAATCATTGTGTACAACATTAGAGGACCAGTGTACAAACTAAATATGTTTGAAAAATTTGATTAAGAGCACAACTAAGTAGGGGGAAAGGCATAAAGCTAGTTTTAATTTAAAAAAAAAAAAAATATATATATATATATATATATATATATATATATATAATGTATGTATGTTTATTTTTTGCAATAATTTTTATTTACTCACAGGTAACTGTATGATAAAACAGACAGGATAAAAAACAAAGAACAAAAAACAAAACAAAGCAATATCGACAAACAAGCCATGGCATGTACATTGTTCATGTAAAGGATATAAAAAGTATAAACATGACATGAAGATGTACATAAATGCTTTACATGTGAGCATCACTACCAACCTTTTTTTCATTTTCAACAGTAAAATTATATAACAAAATTAGGGTAATTAGGAGGGGAAAGGGAAGGAAAAAAAGGCTATTTATCCTTGAAAATATTATTTATATCTTTATTTATAATTATAGCTAATTCTATACTAATAAAGAGAGTGAACTCACAGTTCTCCAGTGAGAGTGCCAGGTCCAGTGTCCCCCGACCAGCCAGTCTCAGATCCACACACGGCAGGGGCAGCCCAATGTTTTTTTTTTTATGTTGGGTCTATGCTATGGGTTAAGGAATCCCAAGTTTCCCAAGTAGACAAAGTGGAATATGTGTCAGAAACTATATGTGTAAGTCTTTGGTTAATCATTATGAAATTTATCTTGTTGATGATTTCTTTTAGGCACAGATTGGTGTTTTTCCACCTCTTGGCATTCTGGTTTTTAACTGCTAATAGTATATATTGGAGTAATTTATTCTATGATTTAGTTAGTGAAGGTGATTGATCCCAGTAAACAAAATTTGATGGAGCATGTTATCTGGGCGCATAAAAGGTTTGAGGCCAATTAAGTTTTGTCGGACCATATATTTTGGTTTTTTTGGCAGGTCCACCATGTATGAATAAAGGTTACTATATCTTGACATCCCCTGAAGCAGGTAGTGGACTCTTGGGGGTTCACTTTGTGTAGTTTCTCTAGGGTAATATAGGTTCTATGGATAACCTTTAGTGAAGTTTCTAGTAAGCTGTAGTTAAAAAAAAAACCTTAGCTAGTCTCTAACTAGTTTGTCCCCATTTTTCCATATCCCGGGTTTTACCCAGGTCCTCCTCCCATCTAATCATATATTTAGGTTTATGATTTTTGGGAGGGTTTTTGAAGTTTGACCTAGAATGCCTTTTGTTAATGGGGCATCTTTGCAAATACAAGTAACCTGATTAGCCCTGGGGGGGCTGAGTGTCCTCTATATGGTTATTATGAAGTGTCTACATTTACAGAAATGTAATTGTTCCTCCAGAGGGGTGATCATAATTGTCCCTTAAGTGTTCAAAATTAATAATTTGTCAATGATTATCCATGCACTTATTCAGTCCAAGCCTTGTGTGTCCCACCAAGTCTTTGAGTCTATGGAGAGGTCATTAAAAAGGGAGAAGTAGTGATAGAGCGTAGGGGAGGTAGGTCAGGTGTTAATTGACATTTGGAATTGGCCCAGGACCAACATGCTAGAGACAACCTAATCATTGGGTTAGGACTTATAATTGATGGGCGCTGAGATTTTGGGAGCCATACTATCTTGTCCCACCCTAGGGGCTGTACTTGATAGTTTTCTATTAGACCCAGATAGGTTGGTGTTCTAAGGAGTACGCTTGGGTACGCTCTTATGTACATTTACTCATAGACCTGAAATTGATCTAAAATTGCTTAAAGCTTCCATAAGGGCTGTGACCGATGTGAATGGGATTTGTGCATAAGAGATCGTCCGTGAAGAGACAGCAATTGTAATTTTGGTTACCCAATGTCAAACCCTGGATCTCGGGGGAGGTTCTAATAGTCTGAGCCAGTGGTTCCATAGCTAGGGCAAAAAGTGAAGGGTATAAGCGGCATCCTTGCCTTGTGACTCTATCGTTGTTTAAGAGTGTATTCTTAGGACCAGGTAGTTTTAGATATGCCCTATGGGAATGATAGTAAATCTTGAGGAGGTTTATGAAGTTGCCTCTGAAGCCAAATTTTGCTAAAACAGCATAAAGATAGACTCATCTTCCGTACAAAACATTCAGTGTCGGCATCACCTCTCTGTCAATCACTCAACTGGCTTCCCTTAGCCTCCAGAATACCATTTTAAAACCATGACCCTATCTTACAAAGCCCTCAAAAATAGCGCAACCCCGTACATCTCTGCACTCATCTCCACATATTCCCCCAACCACCCTCTTCTTTCTGCTAATGACCGTCTTCTTTCTACACCTCTTGTCACCTCCTCTTACTCTCGCCTTCGGGACTTTTCTCATGCTGCCCCTATCTTCTGGAACCCCTTGCCTCGCTCCACCAGATTATCCTCCTGCCTCAAAACATTCAAAACCTCACTAAAACGCATCTCTTTAAAGAAGCGCATCACCTTCCACCCTAACACACTCTGCACCTCTCTCTCCCTCCTTTACCACACACAATACAATACATTTATGGCTGCTCCTGCTAGAGGTATAAAATGTTGGGCAATCTTTATGCACAAACAAAGGGGTTTTGTTTTGGGCAAAGTGAGTCTCTTGATGTACAAGTACAGAGGGTTTGTTTTTCTTGTATGAAATAAAGGTTTTCCTCCTCTTATAAGGAGAGTTGAAGCCCCTAACATTATGTGTGATGAAAGTGTTATGTGAGCTAGCCATTAGTTGATTCTGAGATGGGCTGGATGTCAAGTAATCTCAGAGGCTCTGGCATCTCTCCCTGGACAGTAGGAAAAGTCAGACTGGTGTGTTGAACGACGCCTTTAGGGAAGGGAAAAAGGTATTTAGCATGTTGGAATTTTGACTATTACACCCTAAAAAATAAAGAATGTGAGAACAGCTATATAGCAACAGTTTAGTCTTATACATTCTAGCCATTTAAAAAATATAGGTAAAACCCCGCAAATGGCTCTAGCGGGCACTAACTCAGTTACCCCAAACAGCTATAATGCTTTAAGACGAAAAAAATAGTTTAGCAAAGTATAAGAAAAAAGGCAACAGGTAAGCCACTGACACATTCCTCAAGTGAGTGAATTGAGTGAGAAGCCTCCTTATCTTGGAAAGAAACGGCAAACGGTAATCTGTAGGGTATCCTGTGTTTGATAAGGACAGATAGAGCTGGTTTAATGGCTCTACGTTTTTTAAGTGTCAAGAGGGGAGCCATCCGGTCCCTTGATGACAGAACGTTTCCTAGATGCATTGAGGATTGGGTTTTTGGTTCTTTGCCTTAAGAAGCGTACAATAATGTCTTTGGGGATTCCTGATTTTTAGAGGCTCCCAGTGCTCTATGAGCTCATTCAATCTTCCAAGAGCCATCTGACAAATCTTGTAGGATATTGGCGATTACAGCTATGAGATATTGTACCAGATCTGGAACTGCTTTCCATACTCCACACACTCTGATGTTGTGTCGCCTCAACCTGTTTTCCAGATCATTTATTTTTTCTTGTTGGGCTAGAACTTTAGAGGCCAATGATGAAATTTCAGCGCTATTGTGTTCTTGAACTTCCAAGATTTGGTCTGTCATTTCCTCTAGTAGATTAGTTATTTGGCCTAGCTCATATAGATCTTTCCTGATATCTTGCGCTGATTGGGCTCGTAACATTTGCTCTATTATAGCAATTGATTTGGCAGAAAGATTTTTGTCGGGCGTTATGTTTAGTTCGTCCCCCTCAATTTCTGAGGATTCAGATAGCCTGGAAGGCGAGCCTTGTGGTAGAGAACGGAGTGCTGCAGGCTTGTTAAAGTGCTCCGATATGCTCATTGAAGGCAGATTATTTTTTGGTTTGCCCCTTTTGAGCAGATGAAGATGCTTTTTTGCTAGTTGGATGTATTTTGTATGTGGGGTAAAATGTTCATGAGGTATCCCCTTAAGGGTTTGTCATTTATAGCAAGGATAGTAAAGTGATTCTAGTGGGAATCTTGTTGATGGTTGAGGCTGTGCCCCTTTAAAGCCCCCTGACGCTTAACTTCTTACCTCATGCTGATTGTAAGGTTATTTTGAAACCTCATGATTTGTTGTGCCAGAGAGAGGGAAAAGTAAAGAATAAGTCAGTGATTTCTCCCAATTCCAGAGATTTAGTCCAAGAGAGGTCAGGTCAGGACTTTAAAGGTGTTGAGGGATTTCTTATATAGAATTCAATGTATATGGATTTATAGTTGCTTGTAAGTGAAGTTCCAATGCCTTAATTAATATTAGGCCAGTAGGTGGCGGTATAGTACACAATGTGAGAAATGTCTAAGCTGCAGTGCAAAGTTGTTTTTCTTGACTTTGGACATAAAAGCTTGTATTTTGTTGCTTGCCCCACCCAGAGTCATGTGCAGTTTGCATACGTTAGACAATAAGGGTAGTCTCTGTAGAAGTGTTTCATAGGGTACACAAGGGGGCCTGAAATAAAGGCTTAATGTAAATGAGTGCAGTAACAGTCTTTATTAAAACTTAAGCTATTCTCAGTTAATCCGCTTAGGTCACTATTATTGAATCCCTGTTGATCAGAACAGGGTCCAAGATGTAGAGGTCAGGAAATTTGCTGTAAAGGGAGCTTTTCTCCCAATTATCAGTGTTGCAGTGATCACTAAGTGGCTTAAGAGTGCCACAACCACATGGAAGATTCAAGATGGCAGCTTTAGTGTTGCAGGGCCTCCCTCCCACACAGAGTATGTTTCTCGTCAGGTTATGGGGAATATCTGAGGGCTGTGTGGTGTTAAATGAAGGCCACTTCTCCAAAGGGGGGTGGGTGTCCCAGGGGCTTCTTAGGGCATGTTGGGTGTAGGGGTGTCCCCTTCTCACCTGCCTCCATTCCTGCAGCCTGCACCCCTTATGTCCTGGGGTGTCGCAGGAGATGATTTGGCACAGCATGGGTCTGGTCCCGCTGACTGTCCGCGTTGTGTGCTCATTCCCTCAAAGCCCACGCCGACATGCAGCACAGCCGTCCCGCAAGTCTCTGGCAGATTGCAGGTCAGGATTGGGCTCTGCCCAGGGCTGCACTGAGCCTATAGTTAGGGCTTTTTGCCCAAGCTTGCCTAGAATGCGTCCACCATGTTTGGATGCAAGCTCCACCCCCTTTTGAAAAATAATTTTAATGGTGCACCCTGGAGGCATCAATGAGACTGTGATGGAAGCTGTGTGGATAAAAGGGGCATTTATGTTTCTTGAGAAAGATGCAAACATTTATTGATGGGCGCTTAGTACATCTGGGATTGTTAGAGGGTAAAGAGATTGTCAGGTTCAATCAGATCCAATTATCTAACAAAGTTACCCCACCTCTCCCTGCACTAGTACTGATAAACACACTCTCATGTAACAAAAACAAATTATTATCGTTTATTTGTAACGCCCCAACATATTCCGTAGCGCTATACAGAAGTTAAGTTACAGGCAATAACAAGTTCAAGATCCACCCATTGCAATGAATGGAGGGCCCTGTCTTTGAGCTTGGAATCTGTTGTCCATAGCGCTTCCCCTAAAGCAAATAGATTCCTTTATTCATAAATAGACTTTCAAAACACATCTTTTTTCTCTACATGTTTTTACATTCATGGCTGCATCTTGTGTTAGTTTATTACATAATTATTTTTTATGTATTCCTTAAATGGCCACACTTTAAAATAGCCCCTTTTGAACTGCACTTGATAATAAGCAACATGTTTTGTGAATGTAAAAAAAGAATAAATATTTTTATGTATTACTTTTACATACAATTATGCTGATATGGATGTGGAATATTCTATTATATTTTCCAGTGATTGACTTCTTGAGGTTAGAGTAGACTTTGAATGCACAAGAAGTTTCTATCTGCATAATGGGAGGGTGACAGATACAACTAGCAATGTCTGATGGTAAGCAATTTGAGTCAATGGCAGTGTAAAGTCTCTCCCTGTTGGAGTGGCTTCAGGTCACAGCTGTTCAATGTGAGGCTCTGTAACTCTGGGGACTTCTTAAAAGTAAGTGAAGTGTACATTTTAAAATCATAAATATATTGAGGAAGATGAAGTTAATTTACCTCATTAATGCTAAAAAAAACTTGCCCTTAACTAGTTGCTGCTGCTGATAAACCATTACTTCAGAGGTCTGATATTTCCGTTACTTTATACATAAATAAAATGACTATCTTCTATACTCATTTTAAGACTTGTTTTCACTTTTTTAATTACATTTTATTTTTAAGACAACTTTTCATTTCTGCAATAACTGTGTCCTTTTCTGTGTCATCTTAACAGTCTTATAGATGTTTTCCATTGCATTAAATACATTTATCATGACATTGGTAAAATTCCCATGCACTTTTGCTGATTATTCCACAGCCTTCTTTAAATTCCAGATTTTGCCACTTATTATCTTCTAAGGTTATAATCATTTAATTTGCACAAATATCTCCGTAATTTTCTAATGATAGAATGTTATGAGTTCATGCTTAAAATGATGGGTTACTGAACATTAAATATTCTAATCTGTGACAATGATAATAAGGCATGACAGCCTCCTGCAGGCATTGCATATAATAGGCAATAAAAGCATCCCTTTCCCTAACCTTGGCTAATCGGTATTAAAGGAATATTATGTTTGGTTGTTGGTGGATAAAGCACCCATTACAATATCCTTTGGAATTAATTACCAAAACTATGAAAATAAACAACAAAAAATATGAAACCATATATGGTGTTCATTAAAATTACATGATTCTTGGGGAGAAATCAGCCATTTATAGGACAAACGTTCCATTTAAGATATTAACTGTATAAAAAAAAAAGCAATAATGCTATTATAATTATAGAATAAACTGTTTTAAAGTATTTTAAAGTGCAAAAAGGGAACATTCTCAAGGATACGGTTATACCTTTACAGTAGATTTGTGATACAGTGAATATTGCAGTGCATTTAAATGCTCACAATTTTAATTTTTGATGGTACGTTGAGTGACGAGGAAACAAATATTAAAAATTAATGGGGTTGGATTTATTTCCCCCCTCTGGATTGCTATCTTTTCGTGGTGAGGGGGCTTATACACAATGAAGCTGTGAGCTATACCATGTAGGGTCACCCAAGATGGACAGGTCATAGCAGAGAGGTCAGACAAATCGTGGTCCACTGGAGATGGAACTGGTAACCCACTCCAGTATCTCTGCCAAGAAAACCTTATGGATTTGCACAATTGGAGGCATATCGGTCAGGAAGAGTCTGATAAGACTCAACAACTAACCAACAAGAATTATGTAGCTTCACAAAGGGTAATGAAGCTTCCTTTTAAGCCTCCATGTATTTACTTGGGCCCTCGTTCAATTGCAATTTGGCCAATTGAATAGGGCTCTAAATAAGCACATAACATATTTTTTTTAAATAATTTTTTAGTTAGTAAACATCTATCCAAAAGCAAAGTTTTCACTAACTAAAAACTTCTTTAAAATAAATATGCTATGTGCTTATTTAGAGCCCTATTCAATTAGCCAAATCGCAATTGAATGAGGCCCTTAATGAGTTACTTGTTTATTTACAATTAGGATTTATTAAAACAATCTTCTAGTAATAGAAAGCATCTTTGAATTTACTAAGTGTTATCTCTCTCAGGGTAAATTACAGGACGCTTACCTATTTTATGGAAACTTAGTACATATAACCTAACGTCAAATAAAAGAATGTAAATAAGTAAAAAATAAAATGTAAAACATATGCCTACGCATACCATCTGTGTCTGTCTTCTTGAAGAGTGGGGGGAAAGTTCCCAATAATATCAGATGTTACAATCTCTTTTTTCCACTGAAGTAATTGTAAGTTATCATTTTGTAGGAGTTTTTTCTATTCCTTTTCAATTGGTTCTTCAGTTGACGAGGAGAAGGAGAAATGTTTTTTTTTTATTCTCTTTGTAAGCTCTTTGGAGTAGAGATGTTTATTCTGTATTATTGCATTTTTATTTCTATACAGTGGCGGAGCTACCGCCGGTGCAGGTGTTGCAAAACACTGGGGCCATTGTGCGGAGGGGCCCCAGTCTCATCAGCCCACTCTTACTGCTTACCTTGATCAGGGATTTGCTTTATCTTCCTCCATGTCTCCCCTGCCTGTGTTTTTCTGCAGAGGCAGGGACTTCCTGGATGAGGTCGCACACAAGTGATGTCATTCAGGAAGTCCCGGCCTCTGCAGAAACACTCAGGGTAGGGAGACACGGAGGAAAAGAAAGCGACTCCCTGATCAATGGAAGCAGTAAGAGGGGGCTGATGAGGCTGGGGGGTGGGCATGGAGCATAGCCTGGGGGGCAAGGAGGATAGGCTGGGGGCCCTACAATAACAAAAAAATATTTGCACTGGGGACTAATATATATTAGTTACAGGCTCAAAATCACTGCGGTAGCCAAAAACCTATCTCCGTCCTATCTCCTTCTTTGATGTTTTAAGCTTGCAAATGTTACCAGTGCTAAAGACGCAAAATTCATATTAAATTACAACAATTCAACAAGCCAACAATTGCCTTCAAACCCGTGAATAGCAAATGTATCAAAAAATCCTAGGAGTGATAGGACCCGCAAGTAGGTTAAATACCTGTTTGTAACACTGCAAAAGCAAATAAACACACACTACTGTACTAAGAAATACTTAAAAAAAAAAAAAGACATTAGAATTAATTGCACAACAGTCTCAAGCTTGCATTCTGCAATAAAAAATATTTTATTTATGTGTTATATCGATCCCGGGAATCTAGGAGTTAATACATATCAGCCCACCCACATGGACTAGAACAGTTGATTTATTGATTTCTACATTCCTGGATTGCAAGTCTGATTGCACATCGGACTTCTAAACACTGATTGATTGCGTTTTAATCACCATGGTTTACTGACGTTATGATGACAGTCTCATTTTCTAATGGAGCTGTCAAAAATGTAACTTACGGGTTTGCTTAATTGATCATGATCATACCCTGAAATACTACTTACTGGTTCATGGTTTGCGTGTTGGGGCTGTGAGCCTGTACTTGCAGGCTTGAGTCAATTAAATACATCTATAAATGTAACACATTTTTAACCCGCAGATGAACGAGCCATGTGAAGGTAATTACGGGCTTGGAATTTAATACAGGCCATAGTGTTCTCGAAGAGTGCTCTTTTATATAAAGTAAACCTATTTTAGGTGGAACTTGCCCTTTAAAAAGGATTTTGAGTTACGCTTAGATTTAGATGCTTTGAAATATATTTTTCAACTTAAAGTGTCTGCTGCACTTCGAGACAATATCTTTTAATTGCTTTAAATTATCAGTGATGTCTCTCATTTTCTTTGAACTTGGATAGATTTCAATTAGCGTTTCAGTCTTTTGCATAATATAATAATCATGTTTCCTTCCAATTCTATCTAATTAGATCATACACCTCCTCATGATAAAGTACTGAACATTAAACGGTAGTTATAGAGAAATAATCTGAGTTATTTTCGTTCAGTGGTTGGACATTTCTTAAACGTCCAATCAAATATAGCTAATAGCATATAGTCACAGTAATGCAGAAACCGTAACAAGTACTAGGAAATACGAATGCATAAGAATTGTATTGGATTTATGCCATTTTAGACATGTATTTCCATATTACATCCAGCTACAAGGATTCTGTAATGGTTAAACAAGCCATGACTCTTCATAAGCATCATTTCCATATTGCATAATAAAATCCCTTTTAGACCAATTACATAATGCTATAGAGGATTACTATTTTCTGTTTTTAATTTTCTTCTGCCAACCTCTAGAAGATTACCATGTCGGCCAAATTTCTCCTACCATTTTTATGTATGTAACTGAGGAGCCTGGCCAATAAACAAGAACAATACCCATATGACCACTTACAAGAACTCCACATTGCATCTCCTAATGCAAAAGCAGTATGGCCAACAGCTTGCGATTGAGTTATTTATTGTGACTTCTTCTGGTGAAGTCATGTCAGATATTCTGTATTAACATTATTTGTTAATTTAATTTCCTGAAACTGAAACCTCATTCGCTTTCATATTACAATTATATCACTAAATGTTGCTTTACCTGGGAACAATTCCCTTATGATCACTTGCAAGAACTCCAAATTGCATCTTCTAATGCAAAAGCAGTATGGTCAGCAGCTTGCTAGTGGTCCATGGAGTTATTTATTGCCACTTCTACTTGGTGAAGTCAGCATCACATGACTGGCTGTTCTGTATTTGCTTTTGAAGGTGCAATATGGAGAATGCCAGCTTGCTGCCTATCTATCTCACACAATGAAACACTGATAGATTACAGGAGAGAGAGAGAGGCCAACATGGTATCAACCTGGAGTTATACAGAGACACAGCCGTAGCTTAAATGTGTTAAAAGTGGTCAGGGGTCAATTTAAACTTCCCTTAAATGTACTTCACATTCAATCTACCTAAACGTTTGCAGCCTTATGATTATGCCAGGCATGCTTAAATTCCTTAAAGGGACATGGACATTTTCACTAGCAATATAATGTACCTATGTATCTTTAGTTTGATATACTATGTTTTATTAAGAAGTACTTACATTCTCCTTTTCTGCCCAAATACAATTTTTACTGGTTGCTTCTGTCATCTGCAGCACATGAATACACAGTGTGAGGTACAGTGTTTCAGAGTAGCAAATCAGTGACCTCTCTCATGTAGTATGTTGCCACTGATTGGTTACTATGACACTTAGAAGTACAACTAGTTTTAGATATAAAGAGGGGATAAACTAATTAAGAACTATTTTTAAGATTCTAGCAGTAAAAACAGAGGCCACCATCAATTGGCCAAAACGCAATTACTTGAACTCGTGAAACAGCTTGTAAAAGTTACACATATTAAACTGGCAACATTTAGCTATTCGCATTCTAGTTGCGAGTTCCATGTCCACAAACAGTATGGGCCAAATAAGGCGCAAAACTAGCCTTAGAACTCCTTGCTTTTAGCACAGCTTAAGATTTAAGAGTACTAAATAATTGAAGTTACACAAAATCTATATTCTATTAGACCCGTAGATCTAGCTCGCACTTTAAGACTGATACAATGTATCAAGTTTCTGTCAGCAATGTTATGAGTTCTAGAACTCACAAGGGCTTTTTCAAACACTTATCACAGCTGCAGCAGCAATTTAAAACACACTACTGCACTTTTAAAAGCACAGGAAGGCATATAAATACATTAGAAATAACTGCACAACAGTCTCAGACAATAAAAAATATATTTTTTTTTAGATTTGTTTGTGTATGAAATGGATCTGGGGACTTAAAGGGTTAATACATATCATGGAACATTGCTGGATTGCGAGTCTGATCGAAAAATTTACTTCTCAACACTAATTAATTTGTAGTTTCGCAGTGAAGTTTAAGTATAAACTCCATGTTTTACTGACGTCACGATGACCGTCTCATACTGTATGTAAATCTGACCCACACTGGGGGCCTCATTCTATTAGCGGCCGCAGCCGTTGCGGGGCCGCAAGGACCGGCCTCAAGCTATTCGGCTATTCTATTCCCTTACGGCCGGAGGCTCCGGCAGGCTTGCGGACGGCGCCTTGCTATCTCTTGCGGCCGCTCGCGCCGGAGGAAAGCCTTTGATCTAAAACGGCCGCAAGAGTTTCGGCCGTAAGAAATTCCTATTTGCAATTCAATTGCTCCGGGAAACCTCTCTGCAAGGCTAAAAACGAGCCGCTGCTTACTTGCAGGAAAGAGGTCCCGCTAGCACCAATTAAGCACATAAAATAGCCCAAATAAAGCCATCCTGCACTTTGAGAAGACTATAAAGTGATTTTAGGTGTTAGAAAAAATAGCACATAATTACCCTATACTCAAATCCGTAAAATATATATTTTTTAATATCCGTAAAATATCCATGTAAAAAGTCCAGAGTGCTTGGAGCACCTCAGACACACCCACGCCGCAGCCGGAAAATAAACAGTTAATTTGAACTCGGGTTTGGGCTGATGTGCAAGCTTGAGAGTGGGTTACTTTTAATCCTCATGTCCCCCAATATGATCCCTAGCATTTACAGAGCTTTACAGAGCTGTCTTGAATTTATTTTTGACTTTTTATATTTCAGAGCTTACGGCCGGTTCCAAGATATGCGGCCGGCCGTAAGAGGAGATCCTTGCGGGGCCGTATAATAGAATCGCGAGTTAACTGAACCCCCGCAAGGAATCGCAGCCTTACGGACGATTTACGGCCGCTAATAGAATGAGGCCCTGGGTGCCTATCTCACCAGTCAACAAAAAACATCTAAACATTGAATCCTACTTTACTACAAAGCTTAGTGAATCTATTCCCATTCTACCATATATATTAATTTTATATATTTGTTTATATTTTCTTCCACACATAAACTGCTGCTTATTTTTCAAGTCTATTAAGTGAAAACCTAATTAGGATGAACATCTTCACACATGCCAAAACACTGGCATACATTTAATTGTAGCAATCACAAGGTAGTGAGATGTGCCCTTAATCATCAAAATGATTTTGTCAACTCCAATGTATTGCATTGCTTGTGGCTTTTTGTAGATCAGATATTCTGTATTAGCATTATTTGTTAATTTGTTTTCCTCTAATGTACTGAAACTTCATTAGCTTTCATATTACAAGTATATCACTAAATGTTGCTCTACCCGGGAACAATTCCCTTATGACCACTTACATTAACACAGATTTTTTTCTGTTACCCAATAAGTTGTTGCTGGAAATAATAATCACATTTAATATTGTCACTGCCTACCAATTAAATTGTGTAGGGGGGTCATTTCAGAGGGTAGAAAAATGCACCATTTGTCTACAATAATGCCTCCTTGGGGAGAATGTCTCCATGATGCAGAAATTATTCAGTTATTCCACCTTATAGTCTTTTCAATGTTAAAAGACCATAGAAATGTCATACGTATAGTATGATTTTTTTATTATTATTTTATTATTTTTATTTATATTGCGCCAACATATTCCGTAGCGCTGTACAGGGGTTTAGTACATGGCAAAAAACAAACAAATTTAACACCTTATAAAGCATGGAGGGCCCTGTTTTTGAGCTTATAATCAAATGTACATAGTGCTTGTTTCCAAGGCACGGACACACAATTGAAAACTCGCAAACTTACAATCTAAGGGTTTAGGTGTGATACAAGAGGGTGACAAATGCAAAATGGCAACGTGAATGCAGTTTGTTTAGTCAATTGGAGGGGTCTGTGTGTTGTACTGTAGATTGTGGGTGTGAGTGTTATTAAGCTGTGGAGTGTGCAGTTGTAATTATAAAGGCTGTAGGTGATAAGATTTTTTAAACAGGTGTGTTTTTAGTAATTTTTTAAAGGTTTTGAGGCAGGAAGATAGTCTAATGGAG
Organism: Discoglossus pictus; assembly: GCA_027410445.1. Classification (NCBI taxonomy): domain Eukaryota; kingdom Metazoa; phylum Chordata; class Amphibia; order Anura; family Alytidae; genus Discoglossus; species Discoglossus pictus. The sequence continues at coordinate 3,504,714 of CM050176.1, read as the reverse complement.
CGGGCGAAGGAGTTCCAAATAGTAGGGGCAGCACGAGAAAAGTCTTGAAGACGGGAGTGAGAGGAGGTGATGAGAGAGAAGGAAAGAAGAAGGTCGTTAGCAGAATGAAGGGGGCGGTTGGGAGAGTATTTTGAAACAAGAGCAGAGATATAAGGGGGTGCACTGTTGTTGAGGGCTTTATATGTTAGGGTCATGATTTTAAATTTGATTCAGGAAGCAATGGGAAGCCAGTGGAGTGATTGACAGAGAGGAGCTGCAGACACTGATCGTTTGGTATTGAAGATGAGTCTAGCGGAGGCGTTCATTACGGATTGGAGGGGAGACAGACGAGAGATGGGTAGGCCAACAAGGAGTGAATTGCAGTAGTCAAGTCGAGATATGATGAGAGAGTGTATTAGAATTTTAGCTGTGTCTTCTGTAAGATAATGACGAATTTTGGAGATGTTTTTTAGGTGAAACTGAGAAAATGTTGTTATCGATTGGATGTGAGGAATAAAAGAGGGCGGGATCCAGTAGAACCCCAAGACAACAGGCCTGGGAGGTGGGAGTGATTAAGTGTTGTCAACAGTGAGAGATATTTGAGGAGTGGAAGCTGTAGTAGAGGGTGGAAAGATTAGGAGTTCAGTCTTAGACATGTTGAGTTTGAGTTGACGGGCAGACATCCAGGAGGATATGCTAGAGAGGCAGTTGGAAACTTGAGCTAAAAGAGAGGGGGATAGATTGGGTGCAGAAAGGTAGATTTGAGTATTATCTGCATAGAGATGATTCTGAAATCCAAAGGATTTTATGAGGGTTTCAAGGGAGGAGGTGTAGATGGAGAAGAGGAGGGGGCCTAGTACAGAACCTTGGGGGACGCCAACAGACAGAGGGAGAGGTGAAGAAGAGGTGCCAGAGAAGGAGATGCTAAATGTATGATCTTTTAGATAGGATGTGAACCATGAAAGAGCTGGATGCCAAATGAGCGGAGAGTTTGGATTAGAAGAGGGTGGTCAACTGTGTCGAAGGCAGCAGAGAGATTCAGGAGAACTAGAATGGAGAAGTGACCCTTTGATTTGGCAGTTAGAAAGTCATTGGTGACTTTTGTGAGTTTCTGTTGCGTGTTGGGCACGGAAACCAGATTGGAAGGGGTCAAGAAGGGAATTGGAAGAAATAAATTGAGTGAGGCGATTGTAAACAAGCCGCTTAAGTAGTTTAGAAGCCAGGGGGAAGTAGTGAGATAGGGCGGTAGTTGGAGGCAGAAGCTGGGTCAGATGAGGGCTTCTTGAGAATAGGTGCAATTATGGTGTGTTTTAAGGAGGATGGAAATCTGCCAGTGTTTAGGGAGAGGTTGAATAGATGTGTTAGAGCTGGGATAAGGGTGGTGGATAGGGGAGGGATTAGCTGTGAAAGGAATAGGATCATGTGGACATGTTGTAAGGTGAGAGGTTAATAACGTAGATACTTCATCTTTGGTTACAAGGTCAAAGGAATCCATAGTGGAGGAGGGATTGTGGAAGGGTAAGGGTTGGGTGTTGTCGTTTTGTCTAAAACTGAACTCCTAATCTTCCCTCCCTCTCCCACTGTGCCAATTCCTCACATCTTTCTCACTGTCAATAATAACATCATCACCCCCTCCTCCCAAGCCCACTGTCTTGGAGTTCTACTGGACCCCGCCCTGTCCTTCATCCCTCACATACAATCACTAACTAAATCTAAAGCGTATCACCTTCCACCCTAACACACTCTCAAATCTCTGTCCCTCCTTTTCCTCAAACAATACCTTTAGGATGTAAGTCTGCGAGTTTCAATCCCACAAGGTGCTTTAGGGAAAGCACTATGGACACTGGATTCCAAACTCAAAGACAGGGCCCTCCTTGTTTTACTATGTTTGTCTTGAACGTATCTTATGTACAGCGCTACGGAATATGTTGGAGCGTTATAAATAAACGATGATAATAATAATAATAATAAAAATGAGGATGGTGGGATAGGCTCAAGCTGGGAGGAGAGCTCATTTCGGATGGTGGGATAGGGCCAAGCTGGGAGGAGAGCTCATTTCGGATGGTTTCAATTTAATTTTTAAAGTGGCTGGCAAAGTCATCAGCAGTTAGACAGGAAGGGGCAGGAGGTGGGGGTGGGCAAAGGAGGGTGTTGAATGTAGCAAATAAACATTTAGGGTTGGAGGACAGGTTTGATATTAGTGATGAGAAGTAGTGTTGTTTGGCAAGATTGAGGGCAGAGAAGTAGGAGCGCTAGGTAAACTTGTAGTGGAGAAAGTCTGCTGAAGTGCGAAAATTCCTCCATAGTCGTTCTGCAGTGCGTGAGCATCTCTGTAGATAGCGTGTTTGTGTAGTGTGCCATGGTTGTGGGTGAGAGCGAGGGCGTTTGCTTGTGATTATGGGGGCAAGAGAGGCATGGGTGGAGGTCAGAGTAGCATTGTACTGTGAAGTTGCGATGTCAGGGCAGGCAAGGGTGGTGAGGGGGCTGAGAAGGGGTTTTAGTACATTTGAAAAGTGTTGGGGTTGAGTGCTTGCAGGTTTTTGCGTGTTCTTGCGGCATAATAGGAAGAAGGGTGGTGAGCGGAAGATGAGGTGAGGTTGCAAGTTAGCAGGTGGTGGTCAGATAGGGGAAGTGAGGAGAAGTCAAGGTTGGAGATAGTGCAGAGATTAGTAAAAATAAGGTCAATGGAGTGTCCACCACTGTGAGTTGCGGAATCTGTCCATTGAGAGGCCAAGGGAAGAGGTAAGTGCATGTAATTTAGCAGTTGTTGGGGAGGTGGGTGTGTCAGTGGCTATGTTGAAATCACCAAGAATGAGTGAAGGCATTTTGGAGGAGAGAAAGTAAGGGAGCCAGGCGGCAAAGTTGTCCAGAAATAAAGAGGGTGATCCAGGCGGGTGATAGATCACAGCTACTCGCAGAGGGATGGGAGAGAAGATGTGGATAGTGTGGACTTCAAAAGATGAGAATTAGATGGAGGGAACAGGGGGTATGCAGTGAAAAGTGCAGCAAGAGGATAGTTGTATGCCCACACCTCCACCTTGTTTGTTCCCAGGTCTAGGAGTGTGGCTAAAGTGTAGACCACCATAAGTGAGTGCAGCAGGGGCGGCAAAGTCAGATGGAGTGAGCCAGGTTTCCGTGATAACCAGTAAATTGAGGGAGTTGGAAATGAAGAGGTCATGAATCAAGGTAAGTTTATTGCAAACAGACCTTGCATTCCAGAGGGCACATGAGAAGGGCAAAGTAGATGGTTTGTGACAAGTGATGAATATTAGATTATGGGTGTTTTGGGCATTTGCTGCCCTGGGGACTCTGCATGGCTGACAGCAGATGGGAATGAGTGAGGGGCCTGGGTTAGGGGATATTGCCCCCCAAACCATCAGAAGGAGAGAGAGTAAAAGGAGATGGGAATAGGACTTACAGGAGCATTTCTGCTTTCCATCTTTAGGGGAGGGATGTGATAGTGACTGGAGGAAGGAGAAGAGCTCATGGGAGCAGGGAAGGTGAGATAATTATATTATTGGAGACATGATGTGTAGAGACAGTATAAGAGAGTCTGAGAGGCAGGAGGTTATAATAAGGATGGTGTGAGAAAACATAATGGCACTGTGTAAGCAAGTATTCTTGAAGGGGGTGGTTAGAGGTAATAAGCAGATGTCACTGATTGAACATGTGCAGGTAGTTATGCTTCAATATATTAAGTGTAAACAAGGGTGGGTGGGTAAAGGGGTTTCAGGATGGGAGGGGACTGCATTCGGGTGGACTTCTATGGGATATGTTAGTCTGCAGTATGTTTCAAAAGTATCTATAATACAAAAAGGAGTTATTTTTAATTGGGTGTGGATATTGGGGCAGTAAAATGGATCAGTGAACACAGAGCATTTCTGGTTTACAGATAAGCAACCGTAAATTATGACAATAGCAGAATAATCTAACAGTAAAAAGTCTCTCAGCAATTATCATAACAAAGATATGAATAATATTAAATAGTCTGTTGTAAAAGGTTTTTTTGGCGAACGCTTGATAATGTGCAAAATGTTTACGGTCTTTAATTTTTATTTAATTATGTATTCTTTAAAGGGCCATTTACCTCACTATAAGTGCTCTTCATCTATTGCTTTTTAAAAAAATTACACTAAGAAAAGCTAATAATTAGCAGTCTTAGGTTTGTTTACAGACACACTGCTGACTGCTCATGATTAACTGCATCTGCCGACAACGTCCGTTCCAAGCTGTGAGCAAAAATGATGGTTTTAGACTCTTTCAGGAATGTAATCAGCCATCAGGTAACCCACAAGTACCATATGTCGGAGTTTCCAGCAGTCGTTTTTCCTGCACAAGTGAATTTGGGAAGTTTAAACCCTCTTCTCTTAATGCTTCTTGCTGTCAGTCTGCCTGGCACACTTGCCAGATTATCATGTTTTTTATTCTGTGAAAAAGCCACCTATTTCAAAAATTCCAAAAGTATTTCAACATGTTTTCAGGAGTGCATTACAGTGGTGTACTCAAAGTTGTGCTGAATTAACTGTCCCTTTAATGATGACAAACATTTTGTCACCGTTTCTAAGAGAAGACCTGAGAGCTATAGAGAAATTTTGAATTCAAATAAGATCTTTTTTCAGCTCTTTTGAAAACTGCCTATTTAAATAGTACATTTGATCATAAAACTAAATGATAAAGTAAGCCCCACTGGACTAGCAACCTAAGATTGAATCCCAAATGACACACTCATCTAAATATATGATTTTCTCTCCATGTTCATGTCTTGCATACTTCCTTATGTTATTTTGTTACATACTTCATAACCATGTGAAGCTTTTACCAATCTGCTGTTTCCCTTTAACACGGCTGTTGATAATGATGGGGCAAATACTGTTGCAGTGGGAATCAAAATTAACATATATTTATCTAGTTTTCTTTCTTTACTTAATTTATTACTTTATCCAAGATATTTACATGTCTTTAAAATAGGAACCTAATTATTTGAGATATAAGAGGATTACATTTTGTTGAACACACATTATAGGATTGAGACTAAAGGGATGTTTGAGGTTGTTTCATCAGGGTCATGGATGCTGTAGGTCATGCCCAGAAATCAGGGGACGGGTGAAAAACTCTTAAGTTGTTTAACTTTGCTACACCGGTTCTAGTATCTTGGTTGGAATAACCTTATTATATACTTTATACAACAGGAGGAATTGAAATGCAATTCAATCCCAAATGTAACTGTCAATAAATCCATTAATTAAGGGGGAAAAAAAAAAATTCACATGCATTGCAAAAAACTGTTGACTTCGGTGGCACTTTAAACACTTATATCTTTTAAGAAGTCTTTTGAAAGCCTTGTACATGAGTTTCAGAAGAGCTGATACTCTTGGTGTAAATGCAGTTCCTTTTTAACTCGCAAAGATGTCCTGAACTAGATCAGCCTGATCTTGTTCAGGTGAGCAGCCCTAAGGTATTGATCGGGTAAGGTTCTGGAATATATATATATACACGACTTGAAGCCATGGCAATGCTGTTTGCCACACAATGTAAGGCTTTTGCTCCTCTGAGGACCTTTGGCACCCATCACCATGCAGACGCTAGGGGCCGCATTCTCAGAGGTGGAGGCTCTACGGCGCCTCACAACCGCTTACAAACAACCACACAAGCGGGACTTTCGACAAAAAAACAGTACACGCAATGACTAACTACGGACTTACACCAAAAAATACGACCCGCGGGAAAACGAGGCTACACGACCCCTAAAGACGCAAAATACCACAAAGCAAATGCAGCTTTTCAAAAAAACCTGTACGACCTACAACATACACCATTAGCATGGACGCTTCATCATACAAACCCGCCTACCACATATACAATCGCCACCATTTTATAACACTAACTTACACAATGCGGACGTACCCAGCTACACTAACGGCGTTTCCTCACGCACGCAGCCTATTTACACTACACACTGCACACATTGTGGAGACTTACACCGCAGCTCAACAACACTGCAAATCTACATTATATGCTGCAGAAACATCAAAACAGATTGTTAGCTCTTCCTCACAATCCTTGCTGCATATATTAATTACAAACAGGTAAAGTATATTCATTTATGATTTCATTAATTAATTAATTTGCATTAAAAAAAATACACAAAACAAAAACAAATTAACACCACACTATCGCAAGCAAACACAAACACCTTCACCGCGCCATCCAAAAGGAGCGCCTACAAACTACACCAAGGGGGAGTTTTGCAATAAGTGACAAAACCAGATCACTGCTGACCTTACAATAAGCACAAAAGAGCCTATGATAACAACAAATACACCAACCCAGAGGCTCGCAATGAGAGCCAAAGCCTTGCAAAGACCGCACAAGGATCTCACACCACCAAAACACACACTCTGTGGCAAACCGCATTACCTGCCTTATAATTTTATTGCCGTCATTTTTTGACTGGCAAGTCACCAGTGTAGATATATATATATATATATATATATATATATATATATATATATATATATATATATATATATATCTGTCTTTGTGATGAGCACCAAAGGCGCTCAGAGGAGCAAAAGTACACGAGAGGAGAGGCTCGCAATGAGTGCCGAAAGTCCTCACAGTACCAAAAGCTTTACATTGTGTGTCAAACAGCATTGCCATGCTTCAAATTGTATTGCCCGTCATTTTTGACAAGCAAGTCGCTAGTTATATATTGTGATAATGTGTCGTTTGGCTATTGGTTTATTCATTGACATCATATAAACAACCAAGACCCTAAGTGCTTCTGATCTCTTTTTAATAAAAAGTTTTCAAACATAAACAAAAAATAGCTTATATTCAGTATGAAATAAACATCTACATAAACGTACTGGCTTAACATCAGGAACACAGTCTCTCTCTCTCTCTCTCAGCTTCTCAGCTGTAAAGGATCCTCTACTTCAATCGCTGGGATAGCACCAATCAGTCTCCTCTGTAAAAACTGCTGTGGCAAAATCCCTGCAGCAGCTCCTCTGCAAATCCCTTTTCTTCTGCAGCAAACAGTCTCCTCTGTAACTGTGTTGTTGTATAAATCCTTATTCTCTGCAGCTCCAGCAATCCCTGTAGCAGACTTCTCAGTTTGCTCCAGACTGTAAACTTGTAGGCTCTTCACTAAGCATGTGCACTTACTGCTTCCTCTGCAGTCCCAGCAGCTCCAAAATGGTTCCTCTCTGAAGTCTATACCAAAACAGGCTCTAAACACACCTGTCCTGATTTCTGCTTCCAGCAGACCAAATTAAACACACTGCCTTCGCTCTCACTGGCAGATGCATACAAGCGTCCATCTTAGCTTGTAGTGAGACTCTGGCCTTACTCTGCTAGGCCAAACAGGGCCCTAATTACACGGTGCCACACCCATCTCTCTGTGTGTCTTTCATAGACTTACTACACCTGCAGCTTCAATTAGTCGTTTAGCACTGCTTCAGGGAATGAACTTTCTCTTTCCTGGGAAGAACTCTTCAAAACGCGTTTTGCTCTCACCTCTGGGGGGCACTATGTTACTATATATATATATATATATATAGATATAGATATAGATATCTATTGATAGATAGATGGATAGATATTACTAGGGAATTGCCCATCAAATTATTACATCTTGCAATGCTGTTTGCCACAGAATGCGATTTTATGGCCCCTCTGAGCACCTTTAGTGCTCATTGCAAGCCCCGCGCTGAGCGCCTTAGGGGCCTCGCGATGAGTGTTACTGGCTTGGTGTAAGTGTTACTGGCTTGCATTAAGTGATACTGCTTCCGGCCTCATTTTCATCCAGTTACGTTTTTTCAGCTGCAATATTTTTTTGTCGCTTAGTTGATTTTCGATTGTGAAAAAACTCCAAATATGCCTCAAATTAACTTGCAACCTCACTGACAGGCTCCCTGGCTCCCCCCCTTGTGCTGTGTGTGAGTGTGTAAGTTAATTTGAGGCATATTTTTGTTTTTTTGGTGGTGTTTCCATTTCTGTGGTTAAGCCTTTAATTTCGTAATTTAGTGCAGCCTCGCAACTCCGGGCCTCGGTTTGCGAGGCCCACAGTTGCAGCTACATCCTTTGTTCAAGTCCTACGGGCCTCGCAATGAGTGCCTGTGGCGCTCATCATGAGGCCTGCAATGAGCGTCTAAGGCGATCATTGCAGCCTAACTCCCGCCTAACTCCTTGCAGTTGCTTGCCTCGCTTTGCGAGCCCTGCAATTTTTAACCTTGCGTGACGACAACTTGCAGTACGACAAATATATATGTGATCATTTTTAATACTGTAGCACATTCTTTCTGAGAAATTGATACAAATAATTTTGAGTAATAATTTCCACAACTAGTAGAAATCGTAATAATTTGGATAAGGCAACTGTCAGTTATAGTGTGAAATCACATTGGCTCTGTTCATAACAACATTTATTTGACAAAAGTATGTTGGACTCTGCAATACATATTATTTTTAGCCCTATATAACTCCTCTTCACCTTTGTACACCAGGCAGATGGAAAAAAAAAACTTTTATCTTGTTTAAATTGCTGCTGTAATATTGAAAAAGTTTTGTTATATGTATGTGAAACATTTAGAAACTGATTTAAGTTTTGTGTAACATCTAACCACTTTTTTGGCTCCTCATTATACCCTTTGTAGAATTTTCTAAACCAACTATTTCTTGGACACTCAATGGTAACTTATTAAAAAAATATATTTAAAGCATTCTCAGAAAACTATTGAAGTCGGTATCTAGTTGAGCGATCTATTTTAGAACTGGAAAAGGTTTCAAAACTTTCTTCCGCAATGTGAAATGATTTGTGGTGTAGCATTTGCAGATATAATAAAGATGCTCAAATGTATATAAGTTTCTGATTGGATAGTTACTGAATTTTTTTTTTTTGTTTTAACCTTGTCAACATCCTGTACCTTGATGTCATTGTCGACTAGATGAAAATGATTCACTAAATGCAGTGTCTTTTCCCAAATTTTGTTCTTTTGTGTGTGATGCCATTTTTTTATGAAACAACGATATGATTACTGAGCATCTATAAAAGTAGTTTAACTAGGTTCATTAATTGTATCCTCCGAAGTATATATTTTTTTTATAAAAGTTACACTTGACTGACTTTTTAAGAATCACCAGAGTAACATTCTCACATTTTGTAGTCTCCCCCTTTCTCTCTCATGAACTATGGTATCTTCACAGTTGAAACCTAAAGCCACACCCACACGGATAGTATTCACATTACCAGCACATCATGATGCTTTTGTTTCTTAGCAGTATAAATAATTGGTAGTGTGAAGCTGCTACCTGTGGGCGTGGCTTTAGGTCTTGGCTGTACAAGATTTTAACTCTCATAAGAGAGAATGTGAAAGCTGTGTTTTTTTTCCACAGACCATCTTTGGGACTTTATCTTCTGGTCCTCAGAGAGAACGGGAAATGAGGGTGGGTTAAAAGAAAAACGGGTATGAATGGGATGTAAAAGAGTAATAATAAAGAAATATTGACCTATTAATTATTTAACTCCTAAGTAGTATTATTGATGGACTGCTCTTTTAATAATAGTTTGGATCTCAGAGGTCCTTGTAAATTTAGGTTGGTTGACGGTTGGTCCCTGGCACCATAAGGATTGAAAACCACTGAAATCTACAATCCTGATATATTGCAGATAATCAATAATTTAATTGGGTTATTATTTAACCTTTAATATGATTAACTTGATTCTCTTTTGGGCTTATGCCATTAACTCCACGGCTGTATTTTAAATTGAGACACATTTGGTAGAAATTGGCCTTCAGAAACCATTATATCTCATTTAATATGTGGAAATAGATGCTGATTCTAAGAAATGTAAGCTTTTTTTAGGAGATATTTTACTTTGAAGATTCCATATCTATATTGCTTCTAGTCCTCCCTTTTTTCTTGCTCCCTGCTAATGTTAGGGGGGGGGGGGGTGCAGCTCTTTAGCCAATCAGAATGGATATGTCTGTTCTGCATGGCTGTTCAGATCCCAGCAACTTCTGTAGATCCAGGATGGATGGTTGAAGAAAGATAGATCTGTCAGCCTATGCTCAAAAACATTTTGTTAGATCACAAATATATAACACTCTGTGGTCCAAAGTAAGAGTGTGCTGCTTTTGCCTCTTCCAATTAGTTTATGGGGAATGAGACACTAGGACAATCTCCAGTAGTGACATCACCACTGTTTGAACATACTTGGAGGGACTAACTGACAGAGCTGTTAGTCACAGCCATGTACTTAGACCTATTTATGTCAGAACCTTTTCTTCAACCACTTCTTCAACCAGACCAGTATTGGACCATCGGAATGGCCAGAAGAACTCCAGAATCACCAGTCAGAGTAACCAATTGTAACCTTTCCTTAGGCAGATGCAGAAGTATTTACACCCATATGGTCAGGGTTTTCCCTCAGTAAGGAGCACACACTTAATTATGTATGACCTCTGAACACTCTTTATTTGTCATCCATTCAACATCTTTTACATTTTAGTCACCCCTTATCACCCAGTTCCAACCCATGAGTGACAGTCTTCTTTAAACCAATCTGAACACTCCCTGCTCCCAGCAATGTGGCCTACCTGTCAATCACTTGATGTATGCCTTTCTAACCGCCCCCCCCCCCCCCCCCCCTGTAGTGTTGTAGCTTAATTGGACATGCTGTACTGTGTAGGGGACTTAAACTTTATGCTAAGTTTCCCCTGTAAGGAAGCAGTTGTTCCAGGGGACCATAATGGCTAATTGGATCTTCCTCGCCCTTCCCTGAATGGAATTTCCTTTCTCCTCTAAGTAAGGCTTCTAAAGTTTTCCCAAATCCCCTCAGCCTGTTACCCCATAATGCTGACCCTATTCCTGAGGATTTAGACAACATGCTTTATTATGTTCCTCTGGGAAAAAAGATCATTTTGGTGCCAAACATGATATGGGGATTCTCATACATAACAGTACATATATGTCATCTATGTTATACTTATACCGCAGGCAATATTAAACTACAACATGCATTACTAAACTACACATGCCCTCAATGCAACAATAATTATTAAACACATGCCAGCAGGGCAACTCTAACCGATACATCCGGGAGTACCGCAATAATGACCACCGTGCTCACAGGGAAATAACAGTCCAGATACAATTCATACAATCGGTGCAATGTTTGCACAAGAAGGGGCTTCTTGTGCCACGAACCCCATGCCCTCCCAGGGCAAAGGCTGATTGAATCAACCCACTGAGACATCACTGGTCTCTGGGCATCACATCCAGGCTAAATCAAAGATTTGTGTCATAAAAGCTATCAAAGCAATATAATAAACTATAAAACGGCAACAAAAAAATTAAAAATGGTTTACACACTTTCTATTTGATTTTAACTGTTCTTTATGATGATGCAGAGCAGTTTTATTCACATGGCCCTTTGATAATGATAATTAATATATTAATATATATTAATATTTACACAAATTTCTTACTCCTATCATTCATAACATATTTTGTTTGTGCGTTGTTATGTTGAGTAGTCTCCATTCCTTCCTTTTCCTGGATTATTTATCAACAAGCACAGCCAAGTGCGCTAACCGTAATATCATCTGTCAGGTTTTCATACCTGTTTTAGGATTCATCATAGCTTAGTTCAGACATAAAATACAACACTGTTGGTAACTTGAAGCAGTCATATAACTGTATCACAAGATCCACATTAAGTCACTGTTACACTGAATCATTTTGCAAAGCCATTTAACAGTAATAATTTTGCCTGGGGGTATATTTAACATATTCTTGTTGGCTAAAGTATATTTATATTAGTGGGTAATATCTCCTGTGTAAAAGAAGAATATAATTGGAATGTGACTTACAGTATTTTTAAGCAGGTACAAATCTCCCTGGGTAGCTCAAGTACAAAACCCACGATTCATGTGGATTAGCAATTACATTGTGTTCACAGCTATCAGAACAGTCAACAGGTGACCTGACAAATGTCTTAAACATACTGTGTCTGTGTCAATAATCATAAGTTCTGTTCTACACTTGTATTTAGTGTGACGTTCAAAGTGGATAAATATTTGTCCTTCTAGTAAAGGACCAGAGACAACTAAAAATAACAAAAGATTTCAAATATTTTATAAAATTATGGACACCATTAAAAGCATGTACATTTCTATAAACAATCCCTCAAATCATTTTAAAATATCTGAACCAGAATTAACTAATCAGGACTGAATATTAACATATATTCAGACAGAATATAATATAGGCGGTCCCTGGGTTACGGATGAGATGCGTTTCGGGGGACGTCTTTAGGTCAAATTTGTATGGAATTCGGATTACTGATTAATAACAATACTATAATGGCTCACATGAGGTAATAACACAGCGAACAGAACATAAAAACAAACTCGTACAAAAAGCCTTGAGAGTCCGTTCTTAAATACAGGTCGTCTGTAACCCGGAGACATCCTGTATATATATATATATATATATATATATATATATATATATATATATATATATATATATATATATATATATATATATATATATATATAAATAAAAATATCAGAAACATTCATTAAATAGAAAATGTGTTTTAATTATCAGTTTTTGTTTCCAGTATAAAAATAATTGAAATGTAATTGTGAACACAGTAAGAGCGTAGGAATTAAAGGATAACTGTACTCAGAGAATTACATTATGTTGTGTTTAACAACTAGATATACTAAAGAGCAAAATATATTTAGACATTAATTTATAATTTATGAACAAAGTATTCCCAAATTTAATTCCATTATGAAACTGGGGTTCAAAGATATTGACCTACCATAGGACACCAAAGGAATGTTATAGTCCCTTAAATTAGCCCCTAGGCACAAAATATTTCACATAACCCTTCCGAGGTCACAAAAAATAGTTCCACAGAGAAAAATGTTGTGGGGTAATTTTAATAATGAAACTCAGTGACAAGATGGCAGCCCACACAGTTTGAGGAACATTGCATTAATTAAAATGGTATAAGCCAAAAGACGAAAGTACACTCTTAATAACCAAAAACTCCCCACATATACAAGAGTGCCAACTTCATGAGGACAGGTAAGTTCAAACATAACTTTTATTGAATTAGGGTAAAATAATAATTCCACAGATGGTAAGGAATTAAGTATGTATAATATATAATGTTATCACTTTGTCAAACTGTCATGTGTCCAATATAAGGACACAATACATTATTTCATAGGTTAGATATGTAATAGTATATAATATGGCCTAAGTGAATAATCTCTCTCAGGAATAATGGAAACTCTGATACATAAAATTCATTAAGACATACCACTTTTATAGTATTTAATACTTTAGATTGTAAGTAGTGAGTTTCCAGTCTTGTAGGGTACTTTGGGGGAAAAAAGGACTTTCTAGAAGATTTGAAGCTCAAAACAGGGCACTTCATTTTCTGAGGTTTGTTAATATTATATTTTTCCTCTTATCCTCTGTACAGTGCTACGGAATATGTTGGAGCGATACAAATTACAGTTAATATTAAACTAACAATTTGCTTGTTAATACTCATAAAAGCATTACTATCACAGTAATAGTGCAATCAATATGGCTTACTGTGAAGTATGATATCACATATATAGTTGTAAACATTAGGTTGTTGCTAACACTTGCGGGCTCGCATAGCGAGCCCGCTGCAACTGAGGCCCTCGCACAGTGAGTGCCGCAGTTGCTGGCAAGGAGCGCCAATGGTGCTCCATGCACTGGTGGAGATGAGTGATATAGGCGCTTATCCCTACGACCCCGTATGACTTCGGCAGGGAGCGCCGAAGGCACTCACTGCGCTAATGGTGATGAGCGCCATAGGCGCTCATCCCTACGACACGCTGAACTACACATCAACAGAAATTTTAATTACACAATTCACAACACGAGACCCGTAGCAGTGTGAAAAAAAAAACATGTGGAAAAAGTCTGTCCAGTAACACTTGCAAAAAGGAAAGCGCACTGCCCAAAAAAATTACGACCCGCATAACTTAAAAAAAAAAATACAAGGTAAAAAAAATACGAAGTTAACGGCCGAACCGAGCACATACAAAAACACCACCAAAATTAATTAAATACAAAAAACAAAACTCATAGCACGGGGGGGCAGGCACGACGTCTGGGAGTCAGGTTGCACGACAATTTAACAACAATTTGCCCAGTTTCCACACACGAAAATCGCCTAAGCGAGAAAAAAAATGTTGGCTGAAGAAAACAAGGCTACACAACCCCTAAACACACAAAACACCACAAAGCATATAAGACTTTTACACCAGAACGTACAAGGTATAAAATACACTATTAGGGACAATGGAAAATGCTCCACACCCGCGTAACGCATAGACAATCGCCATCATTTTATAACACTAACTTACAACTAATAACATTGCCATTACAAAATGCCCAATTACACAGCTAAACAAACGGTTTGCGCTCACGCACGCAGCCTATTTACACTGCACACTGCACACATTACTGTCACTTACACCTCAGGTCAGCAAGAGTGCAAATCTACATTGTATGCTGCAGGAAAATCAAAACAGATTGTTAGCTCTTCTGGATATTGATTGCTGGTTATATTAATTACAAATAGGTAAAGTATATTAATTTATTATTTAATTAATTAATTAGCATAAAAATATATATATATATATATAAAAAAAAAAGGACCAGGAGAGAGGATCGCAAGGAGCCACAAAGGCGCTCAGTGCGGGTCTCACAATGAGCGCAGAGACTGGTCAGAGGAGCAAAAGTACACCAGGGGAAAGGCTCGCAATGAGCTCCGAAGGTGCTCAGACGACCAAAAACCTTACATTGTGTGCCAAACAGCATTCCCAGCCTTACAATTTTATTGACCATCATTTTTTGACGGGCAAGTCGCTAGACTATAATAATTGTAAGCAAAAAAGTATTTAAGTATTTATTTTGTTTTTCTCTTCCTAAAAAAAAAGGGGGGGGGATATGTATCTTAAGTTTGTATAGTTGTTATCCCTCAAAGAAACAAAATGTTAATTGTGCTAGTAAACCTCTTACTTTAGTAATGCTCCAGAATAAAAGAGCATTACTACCTCAATATACACTTGCCCGTCAAAATGACAATATAATGTTGTCTTAAAAATTGTATATTCTGTCTGTTTGTGTGTCTCTCTCTCTCTCTCTGCTCCCTCTCTCTGCTCCCTCTCTCTGCTCTCACTCTCTCTCCTTTTCTCTCACACTCTCTCTCTTTCCTTCTATCTATCTCTCCCTCCCTTCTCTCTCTCTCGTTCTCCCTCTCTCTCTCTCTCTCTCTCTCTCGTTCTCCCTCTCTCTCTCTCTCGTTCTCCCTCTCTCTCTCTCTCTCGTTCTCCCTCTCTCTCTCTCGTTCTCCCTCTCTCTCTCTCGTTCTCCCTCTCTCTCTCTCGTTCTCCCTCTCTCTCTCTCGTTCTCCCTCTCTCTCTCTTGTTCTCCCTCTCTCTCTCTCGTTCTCCCTCTCTCTCTCTCGTTCTCCCTCTCTCTCTCTCGTTCTCCCTCTCTCTCTCTCGTTCTCCCTCTCTCTCTCTCGTTCTCCCTCTCTCTCTTGTTCTCCCTCTCTCTCTCTCTTGTTCTCCCTCTCTCTCTCTCTCTCCCTCTCTCTCTCTCTCTCTCTCTCTCTCTCTCTCTTGTTCTCCCTCTCTCTCTCTTGTTCTCTCTCTCTCTTGTTCTCCCTCTCTCTCTCTTGTTCTCCCTCTCTCTCTCTTGTTCTCTCTCTCTCTCTCTCTTGTACTCCCTCTCTCTCTCTTGTTCTCCCTCTCTCTCTCTCTCTCTCTCTCTCTCTCCATCACCTTCTCTCTCTCTCTCTCTCTCTCTCTCTCTCTCATCTCTCTCTACATCACCTTCTCTCTCTCTCTCTCTCTCTCTCTCTCTCTCATCTCTCTCTACATCACCTTCTCTCTTTCTCTCTCTCTCATCTCTCTCATCTCTCTCTACATCACCTTCTCTCTTTCTCTCTCTCTCTCTTTCTCTCTTTCTCTCTCTCTCTCTCATCTCTCTCTACATCACCTTCTCTCTTTCTCTCTCTCTCATCTCTCTCTACATCACCTTCTCTCTCTCTCTCTCTCTACATCTTCTTCTCTCTCTCTCGACATCACCTTCTCTCTCTCTCTCTCTCTCTCTCTCTCTCTCTCTCTCTCATCTCTCTGTACATTACCTTCTCTCTCTCTCTCTCTCTCTCTCTCTCTCTCTCTCTCTCTCTCTCTCTCTCTCTACACACATCACCTTCTCTCCTTCTCTCTCTCCATTTTGCCTTTCCCCCTCTCTTCCTCCCTTCTTGTCTCTCCCTTTAGATTATTAGTTTACCAGTCTTGCAAGGTTCTTTAGGGGAAAACACTGTGTACATTAGATTTGAAGCTCAAACACAGAGCCCTCCTTTCGTTTGCAATGTGTTAAATTTGTTTTACCTTGTACTTAACCTATGTATAGTGCTGTGAAATCTGTTGGCACATTTCAATTAAAGGATAATAATAATACCTGGCGAAATAAATATCAATTATTCCTAATTAATGTAGTGCAAATTAGAACTGTCACATTTCAATGGAAGCGGCCTATTATCAGAAGAGCTTCTTGAATTATAACCCTTAAATATATGTTAAATAACACTGCAGAAATATAACCCACAAATATCAACAGTAAAAATGTAAATACATGCTATGTTTTTTTCATACAGTCAAATTTTTTATGAAAGTTAAGGTTTGAAAATGTAGTAAAATATATATTACTTCAGTATTAAAGTATTAAAACAAATAAACATCCAGTCCACCTTGTGTACCTTCACAAGGGTGAGTGGTTGCCCCAACCTAAAGCAGGTCCACTACCTAGACCAAAACATTTGATTTTTTATTTTTTATTTTGCACCGTTTAGTACTGTAGAACTACTTGTGCTACCTTAATTTGGTAATGTATACTCTTATTTATACTTCTATGGGGACTTGCATGCCTCGCCTGTACATAGAATGAAAGAATATTCGGTCACAATTTCAGCACTTTCCGCCATTTATGCTCCTGACTATAATCTTCGCTCTAAGAAAGATGAGTCTAAGGTTTCAATTTCAATCTGAAACCCTATTACTCCCTTATTAATGATGTGCTTCTCTGAGAATGACAGTGGAGGTTAGTTTCATTCAAGGTGCTCAGATTCTTGGCTCGAGCCGTCATTACCTCATTTTGTCTTTATTCCCTCTATCAGAGATTAATAAACTGTGTGGGGTTGTGTTTCAATGTGAACTATTTTCTCTGAGACATTGCATGGTCCAGTAGTGTCTCACTTTCTAGTTGTCTCTTATTCCAAATTTCTCTTCGAGAAAAATAATGGAAAGCAATTATTGGAATTGCAGAAGCGAGATACTTGAAGAGTCAAAACAATCTTACAGATTTAGTTGTTTTTTGGCTGATAAAATCCAGCAATTATTTCCAAAACTCAAATATTACTTTGGCATGTATTTTTTTTTAAAGAATTCTCATTGATAGAGCCAAGCATAATTGTAGTGTAAAGACTAAGTTAATGTAAAAGTAGCATAAAAATAATAAAATAATCACTAAAAT